>PTEX01000017.1:3893529-3946767 GCA_003342815.1 Eudromia elegans
GGCCGGGGATGCTCTGCCCGCGCCGCCGCCCGGCCCCGCCGGCGGCTTCCGCGTTTTTATTTCTTTTCCCTGTTTTTTTAAAATTATTTCCTCCTCTCTCTCCCTTCCGCGCCTGTCGCTGGGGCAGCGTGAGGCGCTTCGGGGCCTACTCGGCCGGTGGCAACTTAGGCAACTTCTCCCCCCTCCTGCCCRGCCTGGGGAGGCCGCGGGCAGGGCTGGGGGGCCCGGGCCACCCTCGGCCCCYGCGTGTCCCCCCCCAGGCTCCCCRTGTCCCCCGTGTCCCCTCGTAGCTTCTCCATGTCCTCTCCCGGCTCCCCGTGTCCCCTTCTTGGCTCCCCGTGTCCCCTCCCGGCTCCCCGTGTCCCCCCCAGCTGCTCTGTGGCTCCCCCAGCTCCCTGTCAAACCGGGCAGCCCTTGGTTTCTACCCCGGGTTGCATAAAGGTTCAGTTCGTGCCTTGCAAATCGAGCAATGGGGTTACTTGGTTTAATTATGTTGCTTTTAATTAGCGGGGCGGGGGGGGGGAAATCAATGTTTTGTTTCTGGTTCCCTTCAGCGTTAGGGCTGGCTRGTTTCCCCCTGGCGAGCGTGCGGTCGCTGTTGGGATGTGCAGAGTGCAGCCCTTAGGCTTTCCAGGGCAGCAGCCGTTGATTTAGCAGRGTGCCTTTATTATTATTGTTATTATTTTCCCAAAAGAGTGAAGTTGGCAGCAGCATTTTCTAGTTTTGACCATTCCGCCCCGTTTTGCCCCGGCCGTGCCGTGTGTTACGTGTTTTCTTGCCCTGCGGTTCTGGGGTGGCCKCGAGGGGCCAGCTCTTAAGTGCAGGGTATAGGCACCTTTCCAGCTCTCAGCACTACGGTGCTGCCTCACGAGCAGGATAAAAATTGCCCCAGAAATATCACAGGTTAATCCGTGGCACCATCCCCTACGTCGTGTGGCCACCTCGTGCTTGGCTCTATCTCTGCAGTGCTTCTCGGTGTCTCGCAGCGACTTTGTACCCCTGGAGCAGGTAACTGAGGAGAAGGAGGTGTTAAGCGGGGTGTAAAAAGGGTGGACGCTTAGGGACRTGACACTTGTTTATGCTAAGGGTGAATTTGGCTTGGGATTTTAGCAAACGCTGGTAGCGGTGCAGACGGTAATTACAGATGCATAAATAAGTGATCACGTTTTGTTTATTCGTGTGCAGTAAATAACCCCGTGAGAATAGTAAATATAGCTCAGCCCCAGCAGCGCTGCGGGAGGGCTTGGGGCACGGGGAGGTGACTGTAGRCACACACACAAATGCAGCAACAATAGAGCAGAAAGGGCAGAAACACCCTGTGAAACCCATGCACTGCCATAGCCTGGAGACCCACCCCCTGCGCCCGCTGAGCWGCTCGGGCCGTGGTTCGGGATCCGTCCCAGGTCAGTGCTGCGGACGCACAAGTCCTGGGGATGCCGGGGGCAAGTCTTGGTGCAGAAGCATTCGGGAGACTCCTTGGCGCATGGGTAGCCTGCTGATGGTTTGCTGACTAATAGTAACTGTACGGCTCAGAAATTTTCCTTTTTCACSTGCTCTTAGCTTCATTTCTTACAAAAAGGGTATTTAAAAAAAAATCCAGCCCAACTGTAAGCTGGAAGAGATAAAGGAGGGAAGGAAGGAGTAACCCAACTGTTTCAGTACAGTATGTGCTAGATCACCTCTTTTGAGCATTTGGACTTGTGACTGACAGTTTGGTTGCTAGCATCACCTAATAAACACAGTCTATAATGCTGCAGTAAATCTGGGACAATATTTGTCAAAATATGTACAATTGCAGAACAAAGGATATAGAATCATGAAATAGATACTATAAGGTCTGCCTGTTTGTGTACACTTGTATTTTTTTTGTTCTTATGGAAAGGAAACTCATGCAAGACCCATTATGTTATAAATAAGATGGACCATTGGCTGCTARCAAGTCATCTTCAATATGTTCAGAGTTGGTTTAGGCTTTAATTTGACTGATTTTCCTACAGAARATGTCCATCCAGTCAGACTGGGGGGAAAAAAAAAGGATAATCTTTTAAGGGTTGATCCCTGGAGATCTTACATACATCTGTTCCCTGGGTCCTTAAATGAAACACGTTGTCAGCACTTAATAAAAACCTCTAATAAATGATAACAGATAATAGCTACCATCCTGTCCTCCAAAAAGGGTGGACAAGACCCCCTCTGGAGCCTCGCAGTKCTGCTATTTAATCAGCAGAAGGGTCGCTATGGAGTAATTCAGAACACCACGTTGGAGTGAAGGGGAGCCATCAGGTAACGTACAGTAGGATAATTTATTTGTTTTTTACCAGTATTAAATTCCTTGTTCCATTAAGCTTCACCCAGGAAACTTCCAGATACATTTTGAAAGCAGAATCCCCTTTGACTTRAGGAGAAAGGCTAGCATCCAGTCTTGTATTTCCTGTAGTTCAAAATTGTGGTATTTGTGACTTTTTGTCTTTGTTTTGGGAAGATAATTGTTCTCACTGTTGTTAGTCTTGCAGTTCTGATCTGTAATCCAAAATGAGGGTGCCAAGACAGAGTGGAGAAGGCGGCAGACGGCTTGGTTTTCTTGTTACCATGGCAATACATGAATTCCTATATTTATTTACCTGATGGATTGCATGCTCCAGGGAGCTAAACTCTGCATCACTCAGGGAGAATAAGGGARCAGTTAAACACAGTCAAGTATAAAACAAAAGTTCTTCCATGAAGAAGGTCCATTCAGGAATGCCTTTTGTTACAACCAAAGAACGCATGAATACCGTTACCTGGAAGGTTTATTCTAGTTGATGTTTTCTGTCCTAATTTTGTAGTCATTTTGCARGCTTTTTTGCAGCCTGGTTGTTTGAGGTTATTTGAGACAAGCTAGGGTTATTTGAGACCATTGYGCTAAGTGTTTAGCTACCTGGGGCACTGTCAGTTACCTCTACCCGATCTGCCACAAAACTGGGTGTATTTATTCCCAGCAGGCTAAGACTGAAAATGCTCTTGTCTTTACCAGTTAATGATAAGCAGCTTCCTGATAAGCAAATTCATCTCTCCCTAAAAATTGTTAGCATTAACATATATTGGTAATTCTAGGAGAATGGCAAAATAGAAGAACAGTACAAGGTGGAAGACTGATTCATCAGACCTATCAGTGGAGGAAYGTTCCTGTTTGTCCAGTCCTCCATTTGCACCTTTCTGAATTGTGCGTCTGTGAATGTTTTTGTATTAAGATGCAATTTCCAGCTACCTTGTTTTTGGAAGTATGATATATTTTGGAAAATAGGTTTTTAGGTGCCTTTAGTCATGTCTTGATCATTTGATTAGTCTAGAAGCTGTCCTCTGTGTTTTTTACATAAAGTTTTCTACGTTTTCTCTTCCTTTTTCTGAGTTATGGTTAGGTACTAGGCAGAACTGTTTTTTTGTTGCTSTTCAGCTGTACTTTGACCGCTATATTGTGTTCTCAAGTGTAAGTGGAGACTTTCAAGTTATTTAAAAACTTTGCACTTGGCCAGTGTATGGTGCAACTTTACTAAACCCATGATTTTCAAACCAAATACTGCATCTGAGATGTCTTAAGCTGGGATCTGACCTGGGCTTGACAGATGCTTTCTCTAAGCTGGAGTGTTCAGAAATGTAGGCTGCAGGATAACTGGTGCAAGGCTGAGATGGTCACAGCGGTTTTAAGAAAGGAGTGGGCAAGGAATGGTGGCAAAAAAGACAGCTGAAGTCTCAAGGAATGTGGAGCAGCTGGGTTGTGCCTTAGTCAGTGAAAAAGCTGAAGCTGGAAACAATTGCTAAATTTATTTTGAGCATAAGCAATCGTTTTCCTTGAACTGCAATGGCTAAATATATCTATTGGTGTGATTGTGTGGGGTGGCAACTCTTACTGGCTCCTGCTAACCTCCTTCTGGCAGGCAGAGACATTAGTGGAAGGTCAGTGTCCCTCGGGAATGCAACACAAGTGTCCCTCGTCTGGGTCTGTTGTTTCACTTGCAGAGAACATTTCCTACTTGTGTGGAACCTGTAATCTGTCAGCATGGCTTGAATTGTTGCACTACATTGCATGAGTGGAAGAAAACTGGTATTTGTTCTTGGAGAAGGGAGTAAATCTGTAATTACTTTTGTTAAGTTCCCATAGGGATCCATTCTTCTTTTTGAAGTYCTTGAATTGCAGTTGATACCTCAGTTGATAATCTAGTGATTCCATSTGTTAGTAAGGACTACAAGAAGGACTGTCTTAAATATATGTCAGCCACTTAYTTACCTTTGAGTGGCAAGTCTGTGGACAGAATTGGCAAAATAAACTTTGTTGTTGACTTRCAAACCCTTTGAAAGGAAAGCCCCTGTCTCAGACCTTTATAGCATGTTAACTGTAACTGTACAAGTGGATGTAACTTTCTTGACTTTGTTTTGAAGAAACCAGAGACACGTTATACTTGCCCTTGGCAGAGGCATTTGTCATTTAACCAGACCTAAGCCAGTCTCTCACTCGTTGGGTGCCAGAGAAGCCCTCCCTGGAGCTACTGTGACAGCCGGAACTGGGGTTATCATAGGAAACTTATCTAATTTCACATATCCTTGTACCCCACTAAGGTAAGATGATGGAGAGCATCACTGGTTTTCTGCCAGAAAAATCTCCAGAGACTATACAATTTATTAAAAGCTAGTAAATTTTATGTCAGAGCTACAGGTAAGGTGTAGCTTTTTGCTTCTCTCCTACAGGTCACTATCCTCATCATTTTGCCAMGCTTGGATATGTGTAGAGATATATAATTTGTTCTGTTTTTGAATGCCCGTTATCCCAAATTTTTCTTCTGAATCTAGAGCTCTATGCCAGTTTGCAGAGTTAAAATCTGTTGACCTCTGTGCACTGCTGCTTAGCATGTAAGAAGGAAGATGGAGAAGGACAAAGGAACATTGTGAATGGGAGATGCTGATAGAAAGGTTGGAAATAACAGAAAAGGAGTGAGAGGAAGCTCAAGGCTCAGATGTTAGAAGAGGGGGGAATGGTGGGCTAAGTTGCCAGCAAGTAGAGGAGGATACAGAAAAAGAGGAGGATGCTGACAGCTTTCATTGGAGTTTGTTCCAAGGCAAAGAGAGAGCAGATGAATTTCAGCAATCCAGAATTGCTGGAGAGGAATCTTGCAGGTTAGGACATGCTGCCAAAGGAATGTTCCTCGGTTSTGCTGTTCACATTGCTGTGACCTGACAAATTTACAACTACATTACCTGATCCGTAGCATGCACTCTTAAAAACACATTTCTTATCTCTTGTTGTAGTGTGTGGCACTGATGCATATGGAGGAAACAATTCCATCTATGTGGGAAAGAAATGTTGTCTCCCCATGTTGTATGAAGGTAGTTGATGATTTTGATGATTGGTCCACTTTCATTTGTGTTGCATGTTTAACTTAAGAGTCCTAAGTTTTAAAACAAACTCYTGATGCTAAATCTATTTGCTATGTTAGTCACTGCTGCTCATCTTTGGRGTTTGAGAGATTGTTTTTGTGTTGAAAGGAAGGAAGAAGAGGATAGAAACAGAGAAACAGGTCTATGTGATGGTGTTCATTTACTTAGTGATTTGGGAGATGTCATTTGTGGGGGAATCAGTTTTTATACATTTGATTTCTGTTTTGTGTAAGTAAAAGATTTTAGAATTGACAAGAGCTGTATGAAAATCAGTCTTCTGGGTTCATGTTTCCTTATGTTTGGCTCCCTTTTTATACTACAGAGACAGTCAGTTCAACATGGGTGGCAGTGGACAAAGGGACTTCTTAATGATGTGGCTAAGGCTCTTTGGATTAAGCGTGTGTTTTTTTCATTATCTTCCTTTATTTTGCCTGGAGAAGCATCTATGCTTCTGGTGCCATGAAAATACCATACATTTTGAGATTCAAGTTACGATCTTGGTATTGCCATCGGTACCTCTAAGGAAATATTGATTCATTGTTCCGTTGAGGGAGAAAGGTTAAAGCTTTCTGTCTCTAATGAAAGGACTCGTTATTACATACGAAAGTCTTGGACAATTCCGTTTTGAAGTAAAAATGATGGTGTTTTTCTTCATTTCTTAGGCTTCTGGAAAGAGATGAAAAAATCTGTAGTGATTTAAAACTAAGAGTTACCCATAGCTGGTAAAATCGGAGCGAGCAGTTACTGTAGCTTTGGTCRATTGATTGAGCACTTAACCCTGATAGAATTTTACCAATACACGAGCTTTATTGTCTTGAAGAGTTAGACTATAATCTGCAGGTATTCTTTAATTATTGAAGTGGTAGAAAGGATTGTCTTTACATATACRGCATGTTTTATCCCTTAGCTTTTGAATTTTTTATTTTACTTCTCAGCCTGCCARTCTGTCCTGCCTTTACTGCCCAAGAGGTGGTAAAATAGCCTCAGGAATTAATTCCATATTTAGAAAGTTTCCTTTACAAACCAAGCATCATGTAATCAAGGGCATCCAAGGAAATCAATATTTTAGTTCTGGTTATGTAGCCAATTCCAACAAATTCTATATAGAAAGTCATTGTGCTTTTCCAAAGGTGGACTTTAGTTAGCAGGACAGTACTATATAAAACAAGGGATTTGCATTATCCTTTTATTTTGTGTTCTACCTGTAACTTAAGTTTGTCAATTTGAATGTGGTGCCATAAAATGTGGATTGTTCCTGTTCATTTTTTGCTCAACCTTGCAAAGCAACTTTGCATCTTCCTGTTAGGAGTGCTGAGTTTTTCATATACAAAGAAACTAAATACCCTTTTTTGGGTATGTTTTTACCACCTTAAATATTTTTTAGAAGGTATGTGTTTTGCATTTCTAATTAGAAGAAGCTTTAAGCTTAAATGTTTATGAAGGTTTGTGAATATTTTTGCTCAGAATTGCTCAATTTTGCTGAAGTAACTTAAAATTGCACCTGTATTGAAGTAGGTACAATTTTGTGTATACAAGGGCTAAAATACCTTTTAGCTGTAATATAATCTGTGTTCTAATAGTTTCTAGTCCCTCATGATTTCAAGCAGCTGTCAAAATGTTTCTGTATGGGGTATGTAATTTTGGAAACACCAATTTTGTGCCACAGGCTCTGGGAAAAGCCGGTGGTGACTCCGACTGCACAGACTTGATGCCTAATATTGACACATTGAGGTCTGGGGGAGATGAATCCCAGCCTCTGGCAGAGCTCTCTTTTTGGGTAGTTGTTGCAATAGAATTTAAATGTTCCTTGATAGTGTAATTTCATGAAGTTCAATGCTGTAATTTGGCAAACTRCTGTGCTTTGTGTGTGCGGATGAAGCATGAATTCCTCACAGATCRGTGTGCCTTTTGCTTACAGTGCTAAAGGTGCTGTTTGCCCCTCTGATGCTGCCTGGCTCTCCAGGGAGGAAAACCAGAGTTAAGAAAAGACCCCTTCCCCCTGGGAAAATACTTTCTCTCATGCAAATCCCTGCTGCAACAACCAAAGAGGGAACCTTTTGCACCACAAAGAGGATGTCTGCAAGAGCTCACTTAATATTAACTCTGTTWCTAGTGGCAGATCTGCAGGTAGGAACATTTTTTGTTTTATTTGCCGCAAGTTCCTGAAGGTGAAGCAGCAGTCACTAGACCTTTAAAGCGGAGCTTCTTCAGCTTCCCTGGTTCTCCTCATCCCRGGAGATGCTAGGTTGCATTTTGACAGCCAGGGATGATTTGGCTTCATCTGAAAGGTAAAAACATTGATAAAAACTGTTTTCCGTTGCTATTAGAACAAAGACTGCTTGATTTGTGATCTGGTTGGTTTGGGATGAGAAATACCAAAGAGAAACAAAATCCTTTGGAACAAAGCAGGTATGTGTGTCTTCGGGGGACAGACCGGAGGAGCCTAACGGGGCACTGAAGGGTGGAATGCTGGTCAGAGCTGAAGAACCTTACGATGCTGGACAAGCGCATCCCTAAAACTGCATATAGGGAGAGTTTGGTTCTCATCACTTGCTGTATGCCTTTCCAGACAGTCTTTAAACAAAGATGGCTTTGCTTCTTACCTGTCTCAGGTGAAGGTGTTTATACAAATTCTTTAAATATGCATTGGCAGCTCTTACTCTTGGGTTTTTATCCTGAATTACAGCCATGATCATTAGACCTCAAATCTTAGGTGAATATTTCACTGTGATAGTTCTGGGCTCCTGGGAGACATCAGCTACACCGCAAGTGATAGACAAGAAAATTCTTCTACGCTTTCATTTGGCTGCCAGCCTGGGAAGTGCCAAGGTGTAAAGGATCGAAACCATCTTTCTGCTCAAGTGCTGGTAGAACTTGCGTCAGTGCCTGAGATCGGCTAGATTGTTGTGGCTTCTTGGTATGTGCAGCTGCATAAGGAAAAAATATTTACCTGGCAGTAGACCACGGTTGTCCAYGTTCAGAATTATCACCTGAATGTGTTTTTTTTATTATTATCTTTTTTTGTTGTTGTTCTGGTTGACATTAACATGATACAGAAGAAAAACCTACRGAAACATCTGAGGGATTTTTTTCTGGCAGCTGGACAGATAGGTTTATCTAGAAATCCCGAGAGTGTCTGACTACAAGGTGTGTAATAGTGCTAGTAACAAAAACAACGTTTGAATGTTGTTGACCATTTAAGTCATTGCTTTGATACTTCTCAAGTTCTGTAAGTACTTAAGGTGATATAAATAATGTGAGCTGAGATTGCAGCTGTTGGTCATTCAGATCGCAAGTGCTCCGCTAGCAATATCCCAAAGCTTCCCACATCAAATGCAATGGAGCTGCAATTTTGGACTCCTCCACAGAGCACACGTTCTGCTCGCATCACTCGTGACAGAGGTCCCAGTCTGTACTGTGGAGTCTGATTCTCGATGCGAATAACTCACCATGTCCAAGAGCCTTGGCAATGCTGCCAGTGTCATCACGTGGCCTGTGGGCAGAGCTAACAAAATGTACTTTTTATTTACTTTCATTTACTTTTATCATTTAATTCTTCTCAATGTAGGCCCTTCACATTGAAAAGGCTTTGACAGACCAGCGTAGCRGGTCTCAGATGTTATCATATTGGCAAAAACCATGCTAGAAATGCTAGTAATAAATAAGATGTGTTTATTGAAACCACTTTTCAAAATTCTCATATCCAGAAAGGTGGAAATTGTGTAGATGCTGCACACTGT
Source organism: Eudromia elegans (assembly GCA_003342815.1). Classification (NCBI taxonomy): domain Eukaryota; kingdom Metazoa; phylum Chordata; class Aves; order Tinamiformes; family Tinamidae; genus Eudromia; species Eudromia elegans. Next base: position 3,902,679 of record PTEX01000017.1, read on the forward strand.
GATCTTGATTTCGGAACTAATAAGAAAGCAAGAAATTTGGCTCCGGTTTCTATCCTCCTGTGCCCTTGAAGGAGTCATTTGGCTGAATTCCTTAATATTTTTGCAGCTGTGGTTGTGGTTTATTAACTGATGCTGCCTTGAAGAAGAGCCTGTGTCTGCAGCAGACTTTTCATTACTCATCTGTCAATAGCTTCAGAGTAAAACAAATGGATCATGGATCTAGGCGGAGAGGTTTCTGCTTTTTCTCTGTAAATGATATGGTTTCTTTTTCTCATTCCCTGCTATTTTACCCGAGCAGAGGATGCAGAACAGGTTTTGATGCAGTATGTGCTTACAGTGTGTTGGATATGAAACCCTGGCCTGCTTTATCTGTCAGAATATTTTAGACTATGTTGATTATATTAAGTGAACTGGAAGAAAATGAAAAGATCTTGCTTTCCCAAAATATTTTAACTTGCTACAGCTGTAAATTCCCCTTTATCCTGAATCCCAGCAGATGAAGAATCTCCAGAATTTTTCTTCAGCAATTGGCAAGAAATGATTTCTGGCCAGTGTCTCAAGGATTTGTTTGCCAGGTAAAATCCAGCTGAAAATAATAATTTTTTTTAAATTGTCATTAAAATTAAAAATAAGATGGTCCAGAATTATTATGTTGCTGTGCTTACTGATGCAAACTGCAGCCTTAGCAGTAATTGTCTTTGCTTCTGGGTGAAATGGCAAGAGGCAATTTGTTTGCCTGGATATTTCCTCTCTGCTTCTTTTTTTGGCACAAAAATTACAAATGAAGCACGTGTTATTTTGACATCCCTTGGAAAAGAATATCTGCTCTGAGAGATGGAGATGTAAGTGATTTTCATGGTTGCACATCGTAAGGATGAGTGAGCAAAAACAGCACTTCTCATAGCAAATGAATAGTTGATAGGGAACAAGATGCTTTCTGAACGTGATGCAGTGGGAGAGAGAAAGGATGAGATATAAGAAGTAGTGGGGAAAGACTGACAAGACTAGGGATGTTGACTCACCTGGACACACACTTCTCTTGAGCCTCACACTTGCCTGTGACAAATCTTGTGTATAATTGTAGCCATGCTGGTGACTGGGTATTCTTAAGATCCAAAAGGTAATGCTGGTCACCTTATATTTGTGTAATTTGCAAGAAAATTAAGTAAAGAGCTGAAGTGCAAACTGGWTAAGGAGCTTCTTCATGTGATACCTTCTTTTGTGCTATTGCACTTTGCTGACGTGGGGGGTTTGCAGGTCCCGTTCCCTTAGCACAGAGCTGTGTTCTGGGGTGGAGCTGGAGCTGAGTGCACCGTAAAGCCTCCGAGTCCGCCTGCCGCGTGGTTCCATCCTCTGCGGGAGGCAAAACCCTGCCAGACTGAGCTCTTGATTAGCTGCAAGCACGAGGACCGAGTGCGGAGATAAAAACTGATTAGCGGATAATCCCACGAGCCACCCCTCAAAYGAATAATCTGCTCTTTAAATGCTGCGTTGCAGATGGTTGTGGAGAGGTACCCTTCTTTCAGTAGCCTGGATCAACCAACCCTACATGAAACAGGGAATATATGAGCCAGCCATGTCAAAAAAAGACTATTGTTTTGTGTAACTGTGCAGCTCATTGAGTTACTCTAGTGTGAGAGTCTCTTTACAAATGCTTTTGTATTTTGTSTGTTGACTCATCCATCCCAACACTTACAGTAGCATTTCAGTATTGTATTATAAAGCCTGTGATGGAAGCAAGTCTGTTCTCGGGGTGGTTTAATCAACAGATGCAATTAATACAATAGTGTTTGTAGTGACACTTTGCCTGACTGTGGCTGCATTATAAGCCACAAGGAGATCTTTGTGTTTAGGCACTTGCTGTACAAGCTGATCACTAAACATTGGTCTTTAGTGTAAAATCARCGTTGAATGAGTTTCAGAACTCTCCATAGTTGGCAAACAGGCCCCCTGCTCACTACAGGCAATGCCAGCRAAAGGTTAAAACTTAATCCACAGCAATTCTGATTTATTTTGCAATCTTATGCTGCAATTTCTTCCTATTGTAGAATGTTAGAAATGCAAAAGGAAAACTTAAGCAAATCTTTTCATGTGAACTTGGAAACCAGTGAAGGAAACTTGATTTGGAATCACATATTTATTCTTGCATTAGAACTGTAGCAGCCCAGGTCACTGTTTCTCAGATGTGTTTTTGCCCTGGGAACTTTTCTAAAACATCTTCCCTTTCAGCCCTTTCGTTTTTAGCCGTGCAGAGGGTGTGACCACTGTGTAAGGGAGTGGTGGTGGCAAGTGGCCAGTAGATTTCTAAACGCTAGCATGAATTGTTTTAAAAAGCGTATGATTTTCTCTACTGATATATACTTACAATTTTGTTTTAAGGCAGGAAGTACGTGCTGATTCCAGCAGTTGCCAGGGCAGCTGTTCGTTCAGAGCAATCCACATGAACAATCTTGTGGGAACGTGGATATACCCATAGGAAGCAGTGGGGCCTTAAGTGATCAGCACCTAAGTATGGTTAAGCTATGTCTRTAACTGCTTCCTTATTTTCAGTTGCTTGTTTTTTTGTGTTACAGAAAGTTTCTGGTTCTTATGGTATCAAAGTCTGTAAGACTGTTTACAGAGAGGTGTTTAACTTCAGGATAGTTAATATTTGTAAAGGCTTGTCTGGACACTCCCCMGACTCTTGCTGCAGGGTACAAATATATTTGGCTTATCCCGTGTACAGCTGATGCAGCAGCTTCTGTCTCTGCAAGGAGGCAATTCTGGCTCCATCACTCCCAGCGTTTCCCCAAGCACTGATGTTCCCTTGCCCGGGTTTTTCTCAAGGCCTTTAGCAGTCAAGACATGCTCCCAAAATCCAGACCTCTCCCCAGTCCATCTGTCTTTTTAACCACAGAGCTGGCTTTTCTCAGCCTCTTAGACACCTTTCCACAAAAAAAAAGTTTGTTCTCAATTAATTAGCATTTCATTCAATCCTCGTAATTGTTGTTTTCTTGGGAAAAAGTAGTTATTGTTTGGATCCAGAAATTCCTGCCTGGTGCCAGCCGGCAGCGCCAGGCTCCTGGGTTCTACCTGCTATGGCCTTGGTCTGGCCGCCCTGAACTGACCTTATATCACAAGGTTTTGGTTGCACCGGGTTTTTTTGGGGATGTTTAGGGCTATGTCAGCATATAGAGCTACATAGATCACAGCAGAGGAAATCACAAGCCTTTCCCAAGCAGCAGAGCTTCTCTTGCTGCTGGATGCAGTTCTTCTTTGGGCTCTAGTTCAAGAGGCGGATGAGGGAGTGGTAGACTTGGGAAGTCCTGGCTTATTTTGAGAATGGGATTCAGTTTCCCGTGATATAATAATTTCATGAATCAAAAAGGGAAATGTGTCAGAAGGTGCCGAGTTTCTCTGGAGCGTCGCGCCTTGAGCACGGCGCCGGCGTTGGGTCTGCGCTCCAATCCCCGCGCGCRAGACGGCTGCACGTAGCAAGGCAARGACATTCTGCGTTTCCTTCACCAGCCTCGTAGAGCTTCTTGCTTGGGTCAGGTGCTGTCTACGTCTCTTCAGTATCAGCTGAGTGATACACACCACAAGTGGGTGGTTAATTTGTGTTTTTAGAGCCTGTGAGACGTCCGTAGCTGGTGCAAGCAGCTGGACTCCACTGCRTAGTGCTGGGATCTCCCCACTTCCATGAGGTCCACGTAATAGTTTRTGCACAGATCGTGGCACCCATAGGAGTGGGCTGGGCCAGCAAAGCTGTGCTCATGCCTTGCTGGCCAAGTTCTGGTGAGTCTGAGAGTGGCTCTGTTGTGACCTTCTCCAAGAACTGCTTCACTTTGTGGCCCTGCCTCTAATACACTCCCCAAGACAAGATGYGTGAGAAGGTCCATGTACAGCAAGCTTCTCATCAGGGTTTCTGACCTTTCTGCATACAGTTACTGTTCACATCTTGGCCTGCTACTCATGTTGATCCTAATCTTTAACTGATGTTCAAGAGTCAGGAATTAAGGTGAGGATCTCCCCTGAAATGAGGGTGAAGAATCTAGTACAAGGTATGGTTTGGTGGGAGAACACTCTCCAAGCTCTGTGCCTTTTTTGGCTCTTATGTTGCAGTTTCTTTTGCAGGAGACTAATAAATTCCCCCAAAGATTATCCTAATTTCCAGAGTCACAAAGTCTGAATTGTAATTAAGCACTTAATTTGATGGGAGTTTTTAAATGTGTTGCTATTCTACTTGYAGCTTGGGGAAATGCTTCTATCTTCAACCCAGCTTCCCTGGAGTAGGTTTAAGCTCACAAAGCTGATATATATTTAGAAATGTCAGAATTTCAGCCTAACAGGCAGGTCTAAGAAAATTATTCCAAATGTATGCTTTCTAGGTAGGTTAAAGCTGAATTTTAAAGCTGTCTGCCTTTTTTTTTTTTTTAAAGAAGTTCGGATTGCTGTTAGGGAGATTGCAATTTTTCATTAACAAATGGGCAGTGGACAATTTTAATAATACATTTCATTGCTTGCAAATTGCATTTAGTTCCCCTGTTGCCACGAATTACAGTAATCAGTACTTCTAATAGAGAAGCTATTATTTTATTTCTCWGGAATGACCTTAGCGTTTCTTTGTCGGGTTATTTTTGCTCTCTCTTGTACCGTGTAAGTTGAGSCGGAGTCCTGCTTCCCTGCTAACAAGGTTGATGCCATGAGGGGCAGAAGCGCAGGGTGCTCTCGCAGGGCTGTTGCATTTCACAGCTTGCCAGGAAGCTCTGCTCTTCTTGGGAGTTGAGTCCTGTGAATTTTCATCTTAGAAGAATATATGGCACCAAAAGGTCATAAGCAATAACTTGGACTCAAAGGATCTAATACAGAGATGATAAAGACTGAACTAGAGGGTGGGTATTTTTTTCTTCTACGCTATGTGAGGATATAGCTTCCAGTTGTCTCCAATTAAGATTGTATCTTCTCCTAAGATTTCTCTCTGAGCTTTAAATAAAATGTCATCTCTCGCCCTTCCCTCCACCCCATGTTAGAGCATTTTTGTCCAAAAYCTCAGGAAGCCTTGAAGACTTAATTGTGCTGTGCCTTCGAACTGACCCTACCAGTTTCCATCGAGACATTAGGATGGACTTCCCATTTCCTTCTATTCTCAGTTCGACTTTCCTGTTATGGGAATACTTAAAAAAAAAAAGGRRGAGGGGGAGGGGTGAAAAAAAGTTGAATTGCCCTTAGTCATATGTGAAAACAAGCAGAGTAAAGKGAGCAGGCTTGAGCAGTCCCTTGCACAGGCCTTGGGCCAGGATGCAATGTATAGATGGGCCCCTYGTGCATTTTGCAGCCCCCTGGTCTGCTGCTGGCCCAGCACGGCTCTCCAACACGTGTCCCTTTCTGCTGATAACTTAGTGGCCTCCAGCCTAGTGACAGCTGTTGTCCACTTGCTGCTAATTAAGAAAACAGCATGCRAGATGGGAGTGTGGATTGGAGAGAYTGAGCCCCGCTGTCCGGCAGAGCGTTTCAACCCGATTAGAGTCAGACTGACAAGCGCCCAGCCCTCTCTTGGCTTTCGCCTCTCTGCAGAGAGCCTCTTTGTGACCCACGTGCACGTTGGCCTATCTCTGTATCTCACAGTGTGTTTTAGATCTTGTACTCCAAAAGAAAGAGAACAGATTTACTGCCGAAATAACAGGCACACGTAAAGCATCAGCCACTCCTCTGAATCCTTGAATATTTAACGCAGAGTGGACTTTTTGACTGTTATGTAGAAATTCAAATATAGGTCATGGTTTTAAAATAAACTTAGATATACAGTAGCTGGAAAATCAAAGTCATCGTCAGTTAGCACCGTTTCGGTGGTAGATTTCAAGGATATTCCTTRTTTGATTTTTTTATTTCCTTGTTTTGCTTCCTTGTTTTGTTTTTCCTGGCTTTTCATCAGGTCCCAAGGGAGAATCTTTTCGTGTAATGGGACTGTGCCGTAACTCTTTTGATCCAGCAAGAGACTAGACTCAAAGTCTGGAATTCCCTTTGAAGCCCATGTTTCTCTGGAGGTAAAATGAAAAAATGACATTAAGATAATACAAAAATGGTGTTTTAGGACCCAGCCAGAAGATAAGAATTCAGGCAATTTGATGGTATGAGGTTCCTCCCGAAACACTGGTGCTCTCTGGAGCTGCAGTTTCTGCTCAGTTTACCCCCTGGAATATTATGACCCTCTGTATTTCATATTAGACCTTTAAAATTCATCTGAATTGTTATGTGCAATAACTGGGCTCTGGATTGCCCCAAGCCTGCTCTGAAAGCCTTGTTATTTGCTCTTGTATCTGGACTATAATTTCTTCTCTTCCCGTTGTGATTTTTCTCATGGTTGACTGGTACCATTCATCTTGGAGACGCCTGCAATAGAGCACAATCAGCTCTTCTCTTTAAAAGCACTACATGTATACGGGAGTAAAATGTTTTTGAAAGAAAATTGCTGCCATACTTGGCTCGTTAAGTGTATGAAAATCCTTTAACAAACCATGTCTGCCACAATATAATTGAATGGTAGAAATGCATCTAGAGAGAGGAATGTGCAATTTCGGCTATTTGCAAATTTGCGCTGAGCATGTTGATGATTTTGCCTTATGATCATTTTCAGTCTTAGAGCATTTGACTTCAGCCTTTCAGAAAAAACTGTTTGAATTTGTTTGACACTGAAGAGTGACCCTGCCAGTTAGTGTTTTCATATATACAGCTCAATGCTACTAAAATGATATGAATTGGAAAAAGCAGTATATTTATAACTAAGAGAACTAGACCGACTCCTTGGGATATGGGTGGTGCAAAGTGTGAAAATGCTGTAATGTCCTTGGGCAGCTTTTTGCTCTCACAAAGAGCTGTGAAGACAGCAGATGCTGATGCGATGCAAATACAAGAGGAATCCCATTGCTAGATGGRCCCCCAGTCCCCAGGCTGTAATCTCTAACCCAAAGTGATTTATGGGCATTTGAAATAAGTGGTGCCTCTTTTTTTTCTCCTGAACAAAGTATTATTTCCAAATAGCTCATTTCATTATTACATGCTGGTTTGGCTATTAATTTTATGAAATAACACTGGTGGACTTAATGTTAGAGAATGAATGAGGTGCTTTTTCTGCTAATAAATGTATGGAGGCTTCAGGTCCCAATCTGTCTTGCTCTAGATGATAATTAAGAACACGAGGGAGTGGTTTGGAAAGGTTGGAAGTGACTGTAAAGATTCGTGCTGTTACATTTAGAGGGTTTGTTGTGGGTGGTGAGACTGGTTACACTGGGCTGTTTGCTATGAACGTCGGTAGTCTCTTTCCCTGTTATTGCTTTGACCATTTTACCCAACTATTGGCTGCTTATTTACACTGTGTAAACCTGTTACGTGGCTTCGAAATCACGGTCAGCCTGTTTTTTCTTCTTTTTTTTTTAAAAAAAAACCCCAACAACTTTTCGCCATACCAGTGTCCCAAATGCAAGAATTGAGCTGCCACCATCCAGGACCTCCTCCAGTTTTCCCCTGTTTTCACATCTTTTTTGTGTTCACTTTTCACGTGGCTGCTGGCAAGCATAGGTTGCCTGAAGATCCCCRTCTTACCCATTTCTGTCATGAGTTTCTGACTGTTTAAAACAAAAACTCTCCACAGAGTCTTTTCAGAGGCACAACAGTGATAATTTGGGCATTAAAGGGATGCAAGAAATATTCTGCAGATGCCTGTGTATGCACTCAGTGTCTGTTTTGGTAGTAGGTTCAGCTTTATTTAGACAAGCATCTTAAAGTAAGGCTAGAGCTTTGCTACTAGATCTCCTGTTGACTTACCTGCCGTTAAAGATATGAACAACGGAAAGTATTTCTACAGAGCTAACTTTCTTTTTTTGCAAATGATTCTTAACAGGAGGGCCCCAAACAGGAATTTCTTCTTTCCAACGGGATATGATGATTTTGTACTGTTGGAGAAAGGGGTATAGTTCCTCCMGTTTCCTGATTTCTTATTTAACTCAGGAGTATGCTTTAAAGAAATAAGAATGAATGAATGAAAGCRTATCTACAAACCGCAGCGTTCTGGAGGGAAAATGATGCATTATGCAAACAGTTTTGAGAAGTGCCTGCAAGACAAATCTCTTCCTTGGAGTTGCTGCTGCTTCTGTTTAGCAGYGCAGACCTTGGTCCTCTTATCTTTGAGAAACAGCTTGCCATATAGGTGGGAATCATCCCAAATAGTTCCTTTTATTGCTGTTTTTTGGCTCATAATCACCTTAATCTGCTTTGCAAGTGGACAGTTGTATTCCAAACTAAAAGCACGGGCGTAGAGAGTTAATTGTGAATACTGTACTTGAGTTCCCAACCTTTACCTTAGTTTGAATTAACTTTCCCGAATGGAAAGGCCTTCACACTATAGAGTTTGTGTATAGGGTGGACATGGAAAAGTGAGTTATATAAAATTATATAGATTGTAGGAGTCTTCTGTGGAGACCTTTGGGACTCTTGGTCCCTTTTAATAAAATAATTCATTTTTTTTCTTGAATCAAATGCCTCTTCCAAGATGCATTTGCAGCATCTRGGTGTTTTGATCTCCCTGTAATAGGTACGTGGTTGGCTTTCAGGTTACTGAGGACCAGTGCACAATTCGTGTTTTCAAGGACTTTCCTTAGTATAGAAATGGTGAAAATGGAGCAGGAAAGATACCTTCCATCTGTCCTTCTCATACAAATAATGACAGTCTGTAAGTGGATTTACCTAAGAGTTTATTTGATGAGACTGTTGAACTCAGAAGGTCTGAGAGTCGGGTTCCCGTGTAAGAAAGGCACCGAAAGTATTTTTATAAACATGTTCTAGTGACTTTTTGAACCCAGCTGCTGTGAAACACTAAAACCAGTGCAGAAATCAGGCGGTTATTGAAKGCTCTTCACATGGAAAGAGCATGAAGTTAATCACACTAAAGCTTTATGAAGCACCARGCTTAACCTGACCCAGATGGGCCTGCATGAGGATGGGATGGAGCCGCGCGGGGCCCAGTGCAATGTGTCTGGAGGCCTCGGGGGTGAAGTTTTTCTTTCCAGTGATGGTTATTTTCCAAGTGAGCCTCCTCTTACTCCCAAAGCATCGCTCAATATACCACCAGCTGATTAGTATTGATTCATCTTTCRGACCACACAACCACGTTTTGTGTTTTACAGGCTTGATTTGCTCTGGTAGGTGTGGTTTTGCAGCTTTGTCCAACCCAAATTTAACCATAAATGTAGTGCAAAATTATTATCTGTAGAATTAGGATAAGAGAAGAGCCTGGTAGTAAAAGCTCATGCGAGTAGCTGCTAATTCATCCGGGTTTGCTAGGTGATAAAGGAACTTTTTCCGTAAGGACCTAAGGGCTGCTGAGATGAGGTGCAGTTTTAGTTTTGGTAAAATACAGACCTCGGTTTAGTTCTCTTTAACTCCYGCTCATGTTAATGTAAGAGCTGATYCTTGGTGAAAAGCGGRGTGGTGTCCTGTATCAGTAAGGTGGATGCTCATTAAAAATTAGAAAATGKTTTTTAGTTGGACCTATTTCTGGTATTTCACACAAGAGTTAACAGTAACAGTTTACATACAGATAGCCAAGGCGATACGAGAAGTAATGTTGCGTTCCAGCTAAGAATTGAGCACCAAAGAAAGAAAGGTCAGCTGTTGCTTTCTGAAGTGGTTTTCAAACTCACTGATGCATTAGGCTACATAATATTCTGAAAAAGCTGGCAAACAGCTACATTTCTTTAGCATTAAATCAACAAGTAAAATCCTAGTGGCGACTTCCACGTTACCCAAGCCTGAAGTCTTCAAAGGGCTCCACTGCGTTACAAGCAGCATGTCCTAATTCGGACGTCCTTAATGTTTCTGCTGACGTTAGTACAGCTCCAGTAGGGTTGGTCTCTGCAAACTCCATGGTACTTTGTTCTATGGCCTTTTAAGATTTGGGGAAGACTTATAAAAGCCTGAGTTTGATGAGGAGAGGTGGAGGAAAGCTGCAATATAGGTGGTGGCACACTTTCCATTGGAAACCTGTTACAGGCAGGAGTGATGTAATCCAGACATGAGGGGAGATGGGATAAAATAGAGAGYTCCAAAAATAATTGTTTATTCCTAAAATAACCTTTAATGTGTGTGTCCAGGTACATCTCTGAGTCTTTGTGTGTCCTGCTGGTCTGAGTGTGTGCTAGTCCTGACACTAAGAAAGATGAGGGCTGGTGTTKCCTTTCCCTCCTGGTCTGTTCAGTTCAATTAACATCTTGGTTTCCCTTGCTGGAGGCACCGATGTTTCAAATTGTGCTTATAGAAGACTAAAATTTCCTACTGCCTGAAGGCAGGCAATAAAACCAGTGGTTTGGTTGCAGATATTATCAGATACAGAGCAGGGTATAGAACTGGAGATATGGCCTGCAGCTTATTAACCCCCATGTAAGCAGCGTAAGAGGAATGTAAAAGCAGCTTCTTGCCTGCTTACATCAGAGATCTCGCACCTGCGGTGCTGCTCTATCCCTTGCTCACAAGCCTGTCTGCATGCACAGAGATGCGGAGCGGGTCCGTGGGGGCAGCAGCGTAGCTGTACTTCCAAGATCTCTGCCTTTCTGGGGAGCTCTGCATAGCCCTGCCCCAATGCCCTATATCGAGCAGGGAATGTCAGGGAGGATTTCAGGGGGATTGTGGCCCGGCTCCAGACGTTCCTTCTCCCTTTCGTCGCGGATAGGGGAGCCCTCAGCGGGATGCGCCGGAGCTGTGCAGACACGCTTAACCTGGGAGAAGAGGAGATCGGTTTGTGAGCATCTGAGCCCCGAGGTTACGGTGCTAGTCCAAACAGTGAGAAACGAAGCTCCCTCGCGGAGGTTAGCTCATCCTCTAGCGTCGCTGAAAAGGGTTTACATCACACSCTCACCTGGRCGGTTGCCCTTAGTGTAGGGTGCTYGCTAAAGGAGGAAGGCGAACGGAGCGTGTTTAGGCAAATGCTTTGCACGGTTTGGTCTCCTTGCYTGAGCTCAGCTCCCATGAGCAGGGGAGGTGGCGTTTGGGCAGGGTAGGAGGTTGCTCCCAAGCCTGCTAGAAAAGAGGAGTTAGTTCTGCATTGCAAACTGAGTGTGTAAAGAGTCTGTAATCAGAGGTCAGGAATAACGATGACTATAATTAGTAATGTCCAAAGCAGCTGGAAAGTGTGTCAGACGGATCTGAGACAGCATTTCTCTTTTTCTTTCCTTTTTTTTTTTTGTTTTTTCCATGCTGTAATGAATGAGAGCTGAGGTTACTCCCCAAGGATGAAAGCGGGACGAGTTTTGCCTGCTTGGAACTAATGCCGTGGGCCATATGCCCGCTGAGCTCTCTCATTTCCTACCTTGTTTTTCAGCTCTCCAACCTGTGGGCAGGTTGGGAGCGATTAGGTTTTCCCTAAAGCCCTGGACTCGTGCGCTTCGGCTCAGTGGCGCGCGCAGCGCCCGTGACGCCGTTTGGTCACCTTGGAGATGGATAAACAGCTCCAGCAACAGCGCGATCGCCTTTCAGGACCGCGGCTCTCAGACGTACGGCTGAAACCCGAGTCTCAACGAGGCTTTTTAACGTTGCAAAGGCCTCAGTGTACGTTGGGAGTAAAAGGAGAGGAGGGGAGCTGGGGTTGGGAGGGGAGCGTCGCCGCCGGGCTCTTGGCCGGGCCGCGTGCGAAGGCGACGCGCGAGGCTGCAGTGACTCAGGTGCCGCCGCGCRTCCCTGCGCCGCCGGGCTGTATTTTTAGCTGTCTGAATCAGCCTCATGCCTCGATGCCCGTAAAGCCATCAGGCCGCGTGGGGATGCCCACGGACCCCATATTAAGGCATGTTTGCTGAACACGGGAGGGGAACAGATTCCCACACAACCGTTGTTTTCCTTTTTTTTTCCCTTTGGAGCTGCTTTCCAAAACAACCCAGAACTATGTGGGCTTGTTGTTGTTGTTGATCTGTGGCTGGATTTTTTTCCTTTTTCTTTTTCAATTGAAAATGAAATGTTTGGTTAACAAGCTTGGCAGCTCTTTACRCGCAGACCCCGGGTCTGCTGGAGCACAGCAGTCGTGTTGATGTTGGACGTTACTCGACTCTCTTTTTTGTGTTGTTTTAATGTTGCTGGCACAGGGGTACGGTTCTGAATCACGTTACCAGTGTTGTAATCCCATTAGTCCTCTCGGGCTTGCGGGGCTGTGCAAAATCACTACTTAAACGGGAAATTACCAGAGACTCACCAGATGCCGCCCAAAGGGTCGCTGGTGTTTTGGGCAACGGCAGCATTCCCGCCGTGAGCTGATACGGGGCCAGTCTGCTGGAGCCGCTCTCTCTTTCCGATAAAACCTAGAGCAAAAGCCGTGGCTGCCGCTTATCAGGAGCCTCGTTCCAAAGGCAGGCTCGGGGCTGGACCTGGGAGCAGAAGTTTGAGTTGGGAAGCCAAGTTCTGCTTCTTTAAAGCCCCCCTTTGCTCCAGCTGAGTGTAGCTTCACCCCTTTTCTTTCCGTAAATCTCTTGGGTTATGTGGGCTCTGGGTTACATGTCTGCACAACCAGATTCCTCTCTTCTGGAATATTTCTGGCTAAAAGAGGTCTAGGAAGCAAGCCTGCCATAGCGCCTCTGAACTTGCTGCTCAGGATAAAGCATCCCTTAAAATTTGCTTCCAAAGCTGGGAGAGGTGCCATCGTCCTAAGGCAGCACAAAATCCACGTTGTTGACGGCGATCCAGCCCTGTCGTCGCAGTCGAGAGACGCGGCTGAACTGAGAGGTCCCTCTGTGCCTCGCTTGCAGACACTGCGGGCTCTTTCCACGTGAGCTTCCTGCAGCTGGACATGTCCCATTCATGGTCACTTAGGGGAAAAAAAAATATATATATATAAAAATATGTTCTCTGACAAAAAAAAATGTTTTGCTTCCTCTGGAGGCCCCAGAGGGCGGCATGAAAAATAATGAAGCCTGTGAGTCAGTGAGCGCTGCCCGGCCAGCTGAGAGGGAGCTGAGCCTCCCTTTTCCATAGGAGTGCCTGTTGCTGTCGCTGCCCGTCGCTGCTGCTCCCTGCTCCTTCACTGTAACGTTGCCAAAAGAGAAAAAGGGCAGTCGCCCTTTCTGCTTCCAGTGCCAGCTGCTTAGAAGGTGACGTGATGTTAAAGGAAAAGTTTCTTGAACACTCGAGCTCTTATTGTTTGATTCCGAAAGGGCCCTTCCTCCAGCCCTTCCTCTAAACCCTGGCGGCTCTCCTAGCAAACGCGTTCCCTGGAGAGGGACCCGGCGCAGCTCACACAGCCCCACCTAAGGTGCAGGGGTTAGGGTGGACGAGCTTCCTCACGGACACGGGAACCTCCCTTTTCATTTATTTGTTTCTTTTCCTTTCTGAATCTCTGCCTGGCTTCAGCCTCTCCGGGTCATGGCAAAGTTGAGGAAGAAGTGGATGCACGTGGAGGTGGGAGGGCTGAGCTTGCTGCAGGGAGCTGCTGATGAGGTGGTGTGTCCAGAAGGCTGAAAGAACAGATTTGCAGGAGCTGAGATCTTTAGGGTTCTCCTCCTAGCTCTTCCTTTAACCCTCCTTGAAGGTCCAGTGCTTGCTCACCATCATAGCTACAGAGTCTTCAACTTTTCGTTATTAGAAAAGGACCCCTGACAGCCCTCTGCTACATCCTCCGTTGATGTTCTCTAAATTACTCCTTTTCTCTGGGTTCTGCTTGTTTTTCTGCTCAGCAACTCAGCTTTTGGGACTCTATATTTGAATCTGAGGTTAAAGCAACATTTCTGTAGAGCTCTGAGGCTAGTTTTGCTATGTCTCACGATATTTAAAGTTTGCATTGCAGCAGAGCCCAAAGGCAAAAGCCCCTCAGACCGCTATATTTGCAGGTACCTATTAGATTACAGTCCTTAAAGTGAAAGGAGAGGGTGGAATAAAGGTGTTTGGAAGTTATACTAATATTAGTCTAAAATCTTGAAATGTGCACACTCTGCAATGTTTCATAATTACAGATGGAAACCCACATGTGCTCTTTTATTCTGTCCTATCTGACTGATTTTGGCTGCTGAACTGAGTCTCAAGGAGGACAACCTGTAGCCCTGTCCCTGTTGTCTCTTACACGGTTGTACATCCCAGCACCGAGCAGGCAGGCTCCACAGAAAGGTGGTTTTTGAGCTGCGGCTCATTATTTTTCCCTTATAAAGTCCTTGTCAGCCAGGGTTTAGCTGGAGCCTTGCGACTTGCCTTTTGTCTTCCGCAAATGATCGAGCTCTGCCCAAGGGGACAAATGCCATTTTAATGGGCATTGTTGTGTAAGTCATTACATAAGTCACCTCTGTGTTCAAAGGACTCGTGGCATAAATGGCAGGAGCAGTTGATTAAAAATGTGCACAATAGCTTCATTATGGCGTGGGGAGAGATGCCCTCTGTTATTTTTGATCTGATAGCCTTTAAATATGTGCATCCAGCAGAGAGCCAAATGGCCTTTTAAAAGAAGCRTTTGTGGGATAAGATTTTAGAATCCACTTCTTTCTAATGAGCCTTAAGAATCAGTTTGAACTGACAAAAAAAGAACTTTAACCCTTTTTGTAACGCTTTACGTACTGTAAAGCAATTGGGTTTCTGTGTGTGAACAGATACAGCATGAGAGAAGATGGAGGGTTTAGATTTTCAGCCGAGGGATGGAAAAGGTTTATCTTAATCAAAAGTTCAAAGAGAAAGAAAGTGTATTTTGTGCTTTTTCAGTATGGTCCAAATAGAGGGCTGGTTGAACTGTGGCTGATTGCACATCCCTGCTTTTGGGAGGGCTCTGTCACTGGGCTGTGCCCTAGCAGCAGGAACATCACAAAAAGTCCAGAAGCAGAAAAGGGGATTTTATTTCTCATCTCTTCTCCGAAACTCCTCATCAYGGCTCCTGGCAGTGCATTACTCATAGCGTGTGGGTGATGGCCTGCTGAAGAGGAGCTGGTAGCGGGAAAATCTGTAGTGACTGAGCTCTGTAAAATGTTTAGCTTTCACTTTGACTTGGGGTAAATAATATGCGGCTGCATTAGCTTCGTGGAATTCACCAGCACGTCTGCCTTTTGCCTTAATTTCTGATGTTTATTTGAGCCCAAGTAGAAAAGGCCCATTTTACTCTTCCAGTGCAGTTAYGGACGTGGGGTTTTGACTTGTTGATTTTCTCCTAAGCAGTCTAGCTCCTTCACACACAAGCACATAAGCTGATTTATCAGCCTTCCCTTTTGCCCCCTAATCCACCGCAGGTTAAAATCTGCAGGCCCTTCCTCATCAGATCCCGACCTTGCTGCGGTCAGCGGCGCGTGCCACGCGGCATCTCCCTGCCGGCCGCGGAGCCCCCTCGCGACGGGCCCCGCTCCAGCCGTGCGGGTGGTCGGAGCCCAGCGCGTGCCGGCCCCGGGAGAGGAGCTTCAGCCCTGCGCCAGGCCGCCACTGCGCAGCTGGAGCCCATTCGGCACAGCAGAGCAGGAGCTGCATTGATGGGGGGGAGTTAGCAGTGAAACGGGTAACRTACTGACCCTTCTGCTCAGGAATCAAGAATTCCCAGTCCAAGTAAAGGAATTTTGAAGTTTTTTTCTGCTTTTGCAGTGTGCGTGCRGCAGCAAAGCATCCAGACAGATGAAATGTGAGGGGATGGAAAGCCAGCAGTTCCTTTGAGACACAAACTCTTTGATACACTTTCTTTGCAGTTGAAATTGTTCCATCCGGTTTATTACCTTGTCTTTTCCCATTTGTCTTGCAAATATTTGGATGCTCCTTAAGAGCAACTGCTGGATATCCTGCTGCTGTGCACCAGAAAGGGAAAAAAGAGGAGGTTGGAAGGTCAGGGCTGGGATTTCAGTTAAGCCCTGCCTGTTATTCATCAGTGAGAGGCARGAGTAATGTGATAGAGCACTTGCAAAGGGGCGAACCAGCAAGCTCGGAGACTGCCTTGGTGCTGCACGGAAGACTTTGGTTCCTGCAGAAAGGCAGCGAAGTGCAGAGGGACAGTGTTTCAAACAGTGTCGTAGCTCTGGCTTTGGTTTCTCTGGGCACGCTGTCAAACCCTTTCATCTCTACAGGTGTGCTRCTCAGTTTGAGCTTCATTGCTGGGCACCCATAGGGAATTAGACRTGTCAGTAGGATACGGAGTAAAGAAAAGGAGTCTCTGGAAGCAACCCGTGGTGCCAGAACCAATCCAAGTCTAGCAGAGCTAGGCCTAGCTAGGCAGAGCTAAAGCCTATAATGCAGAACAGTGTCTGTAGGTGTTCACTGATTACAATCACAGCAGCTCCACTGTTTGATTCTGGAGCTTGAGGATTGAGACAAGGCCCTGCAGTTTGATTTTATGTTTGGAAACGGAGAGGATCTGTCCTGGAACTACTGACTCACACGGTGCTGCGTTCAGACAAGTTGCTTCACCTTTGTGCACGCTTCCCATCTGCAAAATAAGGTTAAGACCTAACTGTGTAAGGATGAGATAGGTATTTGTAATGTGCTTGGAACATGAAAAGCGCTATTTTAAGTGTGAAGCGTAATGGCGTGTAAGAGAATATTGGTTTGTGACTCATTTGTTTAACTACAAATGCATCAAAAACTTGCGAGCAGATGCGATCTGGAAAATGCCTGTTATAGATGGAAAGACATGGTAGTAAAAAGCTGCCTCAATGTGTAATCTTCAAAGCAGGGCCTAGCAGGGCTGTTAAACCATTTATTATTTTTGCAAATGTCAGCTGGTTTACTTCATTAGTGCTATTTAAAGAAGTTCCCCTTCTGCTCCAGCCACCCGCTCCTGCCCTCCCTCCGTGGGTTTCTGTGTGGCCATGCGGATGGTTCAGTGTCCGAGGTGGCAGAAGGGTGAAGGGAGGGCAAGGCCATGGCTGGGCTGGCAGTGGTGGCCGGGGATGTGCTGGCAGCAGAAGAGCAACTTTCTCCACTGTTTCAAAGGTTTCTCATTCATTGATTCAACTCTTTGTGTGGTTGCCCAATGAAGGTGGGTAGAGATGTCTAGTGGGAAGGAGAAATGGGAATTGCAGCCTTTGGAAATCTTTCTYGCTTCCAAATACCTTGTCCAAAGTCATCACCCCAAGCACGTGGAGTTTTGGGGGGACTGAACGTTGTCGTATTCAGACCAGCAGTTGAAATCACTGCTGCCCGTGGAGGAGCCAGACGCGATTTGTTGTTGTTACCATTATTCCCCTGTAGATTAATTACTGTAATTGTTTGCCAGTTCTTTTAAAAATAAATTCCTAGCCGTGACTCTCTTGGCAAGCGTTCATATGGCGCATATATAGAAATTCCCGTACAATGTACAAAATAAATACAGATCTGGTCTGCGGAGGGCGAGAGCAGCTATCGCCRCAGCCGGGAGTTGTGTTTGGTGGTGACCTTGGACACTGCAGAGCCAGGGAGGCTTTCARGGTTTGGAGATCCTTGTGCTTGTAAAGCAGTGACGTAAATAGCTGCTAAGTTGGGGTGCCAGCTGCTGTAAGCGATTCCTCAGAGGCCAATTGATACGTCTGGACTTATCTGCAGCAACCAAAGCTCGTTCGGGCCTCCCTGCTCTGCATTAAACAGGACGATACAAAGAAAACTTTGAGAATGACGTGAAATGGAGAAGAGTTCTGCAGCTGGGCTAGATTATAATCAGCGTCGATGCAGGTTTCATTAACAGGATATCTGCAAAATTTGGATCTAGAGGACCTAACTAATTGGAGTTTTGGCTCCAGTGAAGGTATTTATAGGGTTTTAACACTCTACCAGGAAACCAGGTTTGAAGGGAGATAGCTCTGAAGSGGAGGCTTCTTCCCTTGGGTTGTGGTTGGGTAATTTCTGAGTATGATGAGCAGTTTTAGCACTGCAGTGTGGTATTTCGCTTCTGGGTGCTAGATTTGACTCAGCAGCCTGTTCTGTTTGCAGCCTGCATGCTAACAAGGTGGTGCAGTGCTGCATGCAGCAGCCTGGCTCGCTTTGACTCATTGCAGACAATGCAGTCGATTCCCAAATAACCCCAACAAGAAGAAAATGAAAGATAGAGCAAAAGTGCTTGCTTTTCTTCGTAATGTGCTTAAAGACAAGTTCAATGTCTGCTGCTGAATTATCTGGGTCACTAGAGAGCAATCCAGACCTTCATTTATTAAAGTGCTGTTTGCTTAAAATACATCCTAAATTGCTCTCCACAAGGCAGCTTAGTTTTATTTAGCCTCATGGCTAAACAGATAAAAATATCTCTCAGCAGTAAGTCTACATGTGGCATGATTGCAGACCTCTGAGACTTCTGGTTTTAGATATTCATAGAACTTGGAAATATTGTGATTTTTCACAACGGGCTACGACATTGGGCGGTTCTGTAATTAAGTTTCTTCAGGAACGCACCGATCTTGGAGTTTTCCTTCCATTCTGGTGCTGTGTCCTGGTCTGTGCGAGCTGAAGTCGTGTGCAAACCTCGAGGACTCCTGTTTCTGTTCACATTATCCATGGAGCCTTATTTGAAGGCAGCAGCACGAGGGGGAAGCACCTGCGTCAGCGGGGCAGGTTGTTGGACTGTGTTGTCTTTTCCTGAAGCAGATGCTCGGTCTGCCAGGATCCGCAATGTGGTGTCTCTGGGGAAGTCTGGGTGTTGCTTTTGGTCATGCTCATGAGCTTCCCTCTGCAAGGCAGCGGTTCCACCTGCAAAACTCAGARATTGGCAACCAGACAGAGCCTCTTGAGGTGCTGCAGCTGCTGGTGCCACTGCTGCTGCAACCACACGGGACCCTGTGCACCCCAGCAATGGCTCTCAGCCCTCAGCTAGGACACGGGGCAGGATCTAGGAGAGCCCAAGGGGTTGTGAACAAGTCATTTCATCTCCTTGACTTAGTTTCCATGTTATAAAAGACACCTTTGTAAAGACACCTTTACTCCTTTGTAAAGTACTTTGGGATGTGATGAAGATGAGGCCTTTTGAGAGAGGCCCAAGGAGCAGAGCAATAACAATCCCACTGTTCCTACCTTTGCACTTCAGAGCTGCTGCCTCCCAGGGGAAGCAGGAAATGATGGTGATATTGTGGCTGGAAACAGAGTAGCCACTTTTTTGTCCTATTCCACTCAATAAATTTACATGGTTGCAATGTTTTTTGTGGCTTAGTCTTCTATGTAAAACAGTTTTCCCATTTTCAAGAAATTTACCTTAATTTTGTAACGCCTTTCTGTGTCTTTCTAGATTCTGAGCGTTCTCATCTCTCCTCATTCACTATGAAGTTGAARGGCAAGTTTCATTCACCAAAAATAAAGAGAACGCCTTCAAAGAAAGGAAAGCAGATTGACCTGACAGTGAAAACGCCAGAGAAGTCAGCAAACAAAGTAAGCAAAGGACATGTTCTTATTACTTKTGCTGTTTTCTTGCTTGCTGGGCACTCTGTTTGTCAAAATCTGCAGCCCTGCTCTCYGTGCATGGCTTTTTGTCCTCTGCAGAGTCCTGCAGGTTTGTCAAGGATCTTCAGGGTTGCTTTGTGGAAAAAACATACATAGGATTTGTTTTAAATTGCACCATGCAGTGTAAAATGAGAGGAACCAAGGTAAATACTATCCTTTGAGACCCTGGTGAGACCTCTTGCCATAAGCATTTAAATATCTCATTTTGGAATGTGGCTTATGGYCTGACGTATCCTCCCCGCATGCACACCCTATGGTTATGCTTCTGGCTTCCAAAAAACTGCCAGGTTTTGGGGTGTGAGCCTTTAAAACAGAAAAATGTCAAAATGCAGCACAGCAAATCCTTGACACTGGTCCAAAGATGTGCTCAATCTCTGGTGACCTCAGCAGGGAGAGTCACTGAGATGTCTCGAAGCAGCTGCTGAGTCCACACACCCTTCCTCACATCTAACATGCTTGTTCCAAGCCCGTAAGAGCTGAGGTCACTAATCTTTCCCAACACAACCCTGTCGAAGGGTTATCKCCTCTCTTCTTGTGACCTGCTTATGCAAACGGGAGACCATCTCTCTATCAGTATTGTTGCACTCAAGTTTCAAGGATAAATATAAGCCGAAAATCAAGAAGAGATGAGGTTATTTATGATAATTTASAAGCTTTCCCAGTTGTTGTTGGAAGACTCACCAATGTGCTGTGCCAGACATAGGAACTTTTATAGATTATCTCTGCTGAGGATCGTGGTAGCGTCACTGAGAGCAGTCAGGAAGATACAGCTATCTGACGCTGCCTGATGTGCTCCATGTACAGAGAGGTGATTGTTGGGCTTCTAACCCTACTCGGAGCTACTGTATGGAAGGTGCTGAGGCTTTTATTTCCCAAGCTGGAGGTTTTTCTTCCCAGAAAGAAAGGATATCCTGCTGGCAAGGTGAGCATCTTGCATCGCCCCACATGTATACCAGACTTCTGTCCCCCAAAAAACAGACCAGTAAGAGTACGCCTTGAAGACTTATAATTCGCAGGGTATTTGAGGATGATACATTGTGATTGATTCAAAGGCATATCTCGTAGAATGTTTTCCTGTTCTTTCTACAGTCCGTCAGACCATTATCCTAGAAGGTTTTCTCACAATATTATTTTTATTGATTGATTCACTGAGATGCATGTAGCCAGTGCAGTGGGCCTTGCTTTTGGTTGATGCATGACCACAAATAAATTAGAAAATGAAGAGTGCTTTTAAGATGTTATTYTATAGCAAATATATATTACCAAGTCAATAAAAGGTAAACTTTTTCCTTTTTTCCCCTCTAAAAACAGTGCAAGAGGAATGACTGATAAGATGAAGTAGATGATCAGTCTATAGCTGAAACAGCAATACTAAACATTCATGTAAACCCACTAAACAGAACCTAGAAGTTATGCCCAAAACACACACATGTGTACCTAGATGTGGGCAGCAGAGCGGGAGCTTTTTTCAGCACCTCCATCCTTTCAACTGGTCCCTGTCTTTCACTCTCATCTGAGAGCGTATTTTAGGAAGAGTGATATCCTTCATCACTATGAAGTTATAATAAGTAAAAATGGGCTGTTCCAGCTTTTGTAGTCAACTGTTTTCTGTGCAGCTCATTGTAATCCTTCTTGGGTCATCTGCATCTCATACATGATGCATTTGAAATGATTATWTAGGGGAAACCTTCCAAAATCATGCAAAAATACGTGTCAGGCAAGAGAGTGGAGAGGAGATGCTGCTTTCTCTGGATGTTAAATCTGTCTCATTGGATGCCCCAAAGGGATATAGTTGGATCGAGTGGTGCTGCTGCTTTAGTAAGTCCTGCAGCTGCAGATCTGGGATAAACTCACTGCTGGGGCAAGTTCACCTCTATTAAGAAATGGAATGAGAGAATAGTTCAAATCCTCTCTGCCAACCCAGAGAGGTACCGCTGCATGTTTACTTTGGCTTTAGGGACATGCTAAAATTTTTGGTGGCTTAATAACATCAGCCTTGTGAGATTTAGGCATTGGAGTATATTAATATCCATCCCTCCCACAAGATTATTATTCMTTTCTCCAGCTTTATTGCTGTTATTCTTGGGTCTCAATGAGTAAAGCACTGAACACCAGAAATTTCAGCCTTGTAGCAAAACTAACATTTATATATCTGAGCTCTGTAGCAGAAGGCACAGCCCTCTGTAGGGTAGATAGGCTGTGCCTGTGTAGGGGTATGTGTGTACACATACTTATATGAGACCTTGGGGGCCACGGGAAGGGATTCATAAAAAATACACCTAAGGGCTTGTTACTCAAAAAATGCTGAGATGCAGATTGTGAAAAAAGGGCCATGTCCTACATGGTGGTTGTGGATATCAGTTATGAGCTTGGGCTTTTCAAGTGGGAGCTGATTGAGACTCGGAACTCTAATGCTTTTATGAACCGGCCCCAAATTACTAACCAGTGCTGCCTATAAATTGTTCTTCCGAAAACCTTTTGGGCTCTTGGCCTGATTTTGCAGAAAAGCAGCAGTTTAACAGCTGACAGGAGTGTGGGGAGTGCACAATGCCCATAGGTCATTAATTCTTGAAGCTGAATTTACTGAAGAGATAATGGGTGAAACCCGACTCTGCTAAGCTCCGGGCTCCTTTTCCAGCAGTGTTCAGGAGTTAATTTAAACCTCACTTAAGAAGTGCTTGTGGCATTAGAAGACCTCCAGGCATACTCTGRTATAACTTCTTTAAAATACTCCTACTGAGAAGGTATTGTGTGTCACTTCTGAATTTCCTTTTCTAGTGCTGGTGATGGTYTGCAAGGTGGTGACCACAACTCGGCTTCAGTCCAAGGAACTATTCCCTTCTTCAGCATTCGTTCCCTAATGCCAAAATTTAATGCTCATGGGGTGTCCCCATGGAAAGTGTRTGAGTTCCCTTGTTCCAGCATCCTCACAAAATGGAATAGGTAGCCCTTTTGGTCATCAGTAGTGTGTAAGTTTGGAGTGCACATTTTGATGAGTGAAGTTTTGCACTGATTATTCCCTCGAATGAATAATAATTAAATGTGTTTGAGGTAGAAGGCTTTTTTCCTATTCTTCAATGCATCTCCATACATTGAAGTTTCCAGTTTCACAATATCTCGGGTAAGTTAAAATAGCTTTGCCCTTAAAAAAAGAAGTCCTGAGGTTTTTACTATTTCCCTCCTCATTTCCTCATCTTCAGAACGTGTCATGGCTAGAGGAGAAAGAGAAGGAGGTCGTGAGTGCACTGCGCTACTTTAAGACTATTGTGGACAAAATGGCAGTTGACAAGAAAGTGCTGGAGATGCTGCCAGGCTCAGCAAGCAAAGTGCTGGAGGCGATCCTGCCCCTGGTGCAGGCGGATCCGCGCATGCAGCAAAGGTGAGTGTCCCTGCTTGGGGCCGCGACACACCAGCAGGCTCCCCAGCTTCTCCTTCTGTCTTGTATCTGAAATTCAAATCACACAGGAGGCAGGAAATGCTGCAGTTGCTAATAAAATGACTGCTGTTCTTACCAATTATGTGATAGTTTTCAAACATGATTTAAAAGCAAATTGCCTGCTGCAAAGCAGCCASTGCTAAGGAAAGATAAAGCAAAGCAGAATGGTTTCAGAGAGAAGGAAGGGTTGGTTCAAGCCTGGAAATTCATCTTTTACTAGCAGGAGATTTTCCTCAGATGGAATACTATTTCTGTAGTTTATGATGGTATCCTAAAGCTAACAAAGTCCAATAGCTTTTACCTAAAGAAGAGCTTATCTTCAAGGTAATCCCTTTCTGTGTTCAGTTTATCCATGTTGRTATTAGAGAAGACTTAGCCTACACTGTGAACTGCTTTTTTGGATATCGGTGGACTGAATACAGAACAGAGGTAAACAGATGTACTTCAGTAGATTAACTGCCCCGGGTTCATTCCTGTGCCTTCTCTGCAGATTATTTATAGGTTAGTTCTGATACCTAGTGTATTATGTCTTAACTGGTTAGACGCAAGTCTGAAGCCAGAAAAGATCTAGCAATTTGCCAAAGCCATTAGCTTAGTATGGATAACAATCTATGGAGTCATCAAGCCGCAGGAATATAGATGCTGTTGATCCCATAGATTTTGGAGCAATTAATTTAAACAAAGCAAGAAAACATTGTTAAGTAATATGGCATGAGCAAAATAAAAGCACAAAAATAGTCAAGGAAATGCAGGTGTTTGCGTCCTGAAATCCTGCCAGTTTTGTACTGTTCTAATTGTTTTTTTCCATTAAATATTGAAAAAAAAATATAGGATGTCTATTTCAATTCAGGTGCAAGAAAGGTTTATTATATGGAAAGACAGCTATCGAGTGCCAAACATTTTGTGAGTGGAGATGCTTAGCTCTGCTTGGCCGTGATGCATAGGGCAGGCTCGTGTCTGACCGTGCAAAGGACGGGAGACGATGGGTGCTATCAGCACTGTGGCTGTGCCAGGAGRGAACTGTTAAGGTTGGAGAACTACAAAGAGCAATAACTGGTGGACCTGGAACATTCATCAGGCTTCTGGATGCAGACTCTGAAGTTTCTTCAGTTGCTCCCACGCTTCCCACAGCCGTTAAAGCACCTGCTTTCACTTAATGAAAGGAAGAATGAACTTTCCCCTTACTCACATCAGGAGAACATATAAAATGTCAGCGAGCATTTTGGGGCTAGAATGTGTCATCTTCTGTGTAGTCACTTACTTTGATTTGTATCCACTGGCTGTGTACTCAGTGATCTTTCCTTCCAAGAATATATTTGGAAACAAGGATCAGCTAAGCTGTCTTCCTAAGCAGCAGTATTTCAAAAACTCCTATCCTTCAAATTCCTTATAACCTCTTCTTAGGAATAAGATACCATAATCTTAGCAGTTGGATATCCTTATTTAGCCTGTAAGCAGAATTTTCATAGCTGGTAGTGAGTTCAGTGCTCTTCACTGAGTGAGTGATGAGGCTGGCTCTCTGGAATCAGTTTGTGTTATAGCCCAAACCCCACGTGTATTTTCAGCCTCGTTTAGCCTCACACCTCAAATGGGGGCTTGGCCTTCTCAGAAGCCRTGTCCTTCCATGCCTACTAAAGCATCTTATTTCCTTTCAGCAGTGGCAGGATGCAGAGGGGCAATTTTGAGGGAAAATCCTCCTCAAGAAAAGCAAGCGGGGCTTGTGGCAGTGTGGAAGAGAGCCCAGCAGTTGTTGCTGGACCACTCTTTGCTTTAGGGGAAACATTTGCATCAAGGAAAGAAGTAATTAAATCTAGCACAAAATGGGCTTTCAATTACTGCCTCCTTGGAAGGAAGCAGAATGACAATTAATGACAAAGAAATCAAAGCCTGAGAAGGAGATGGGGGAGGGCTCGATTTCAGAAATATCTCCTCCCAAGCTAATTTCATTTGAAATTAGAACAAATGACAAGCATCACGCTTACAAACAATGGCATTTTTTTTATCCCTTTGTTTGTAACATGACAATAGTTCTTTCCCCAATTCTTCAAACCTCATTCACCTAAAGAATCTCCCTGAAGTTTGTGGGCTTGATTCTCTTAGCACAGATAATGAAAGCGTTGGAGTTAAGCCAGTGTAAAATGGATACCAGAAAAAAACCCAGGAAGATTCAGAACACCCATATCAGCAATGGTTGCAAGATTACACCTTCTCTTATCTTTGTTATGGTTTTGGTGCAGTTTGAGATTTTATTTAGCTTGACGAAGAATTCCTGAAGCCTTGCCATCATCAGTACTGTTAACACACCTTGTTTAGTAATGAAGTAAGTGTTTTAGGAATGGCCAGAAAAATGCCTGTGAGCACTGTTGTTACAGTTAACTTTTATTTAGAGTTGTCACCCTTCCAAAATTTCCATTTTTTACCCCTCCAGAACAATAGCCTCAATTCTGTTTCTCATTAAAATAAAACAAAGCAACACCCTTCCTCTTCCAAACCTGAAATTCATTCAGTTCCATTTTTTTTTTTTGTGATGAAATAGGTTTTAATTACATGCTTTCAGGGACTATAAACAGTGAGGAAATGGTTTGTAAAGGAATGAATACAGTCACTTCTCAGTCA
Source organism: Eudromia elegans (assembly GCA_003342815.1). NCBI lineage: Eukaryota > Metazoa > Chordata > Aves > Tinamiformes > Tinamidae > Eudromia > Eudromia elegans. The sequence continues at coordinate 3,928,087 of PTEX01000017.1, forward strand.
TTTTGGGGATGAGATAATAAGGAAATAGGAAAAACAGAGATAATACTGAAGCAATGTAAATTATATTTACATGCAGCATATTATGTTTACCCTTGAAGTTAAGACATGGGATGAGGCTGTAAATTAAAAGGGGAGAGAATGTTCTTTTTAGCGTTGCTTTGTCTACAAGAAGCAGCTCAGATAATTCGTTTTCAGGTACCTGAAACTGAATCATTGCTGGTACATGCCCTTATGTTCCTTTTGGTGCTGGTGGCAGCCGCAAAGACAGCCGTATTTTCTCACCTGCTTCACACAAATGCTAAATGTCAGAGTTAATAAAAGGAGAAGAACAGTAGTGGATACAGTGAAATTCTTAATCATTTTTAACCATCTAAAGTGCACTTTAAATCATACACTCCATTGTAATTTTGGATACCTCTGCAGTTTTGTAGGGGGGAGTTCTTAACTCTCTGTTGTTCTGCCGTGCAGTTCTGCCATCTCGTCCTGCTATAGCCGTGTCTACCAGAGCCTGGCCAATCTCATCCGCTGGTCCGACCAAGTGATGCTGGAGGGCGTGAATTCGGAAGACAAGGAGATGGTGACCACAGTTAAGGGGGTCATAAAAGCTGTTCTAGATGGAGTCAAGGTATGTAAGATAAATGTTGTACATTATATGAGCTATATAATATATGTGGTTTAGAAGAAATTTGATTGAAATTYAGAGATTTTTAAGAGTGGGTAAAATACAGAGATCTCACTCTTGACTTTGATAAATGATCTCTTCAGTTAGCTGCTCTCTAAGTGTAGTGATCCTGCTTATTGCACTGGTTAAAGGCTAGCACAAATGGTTTGCTTAATAATGCGCACTTGTGAAATGCTCACCCTGTCTTTTGGAGGGATTGCCAGAAGCAATAAATCTTTATTGAGCACTGGATTAAATTTTCAGCAGGCCTTTTCCCACTCTGCATGCAAATTACAGGTCAGAGTTTGCATATTTTCTGTCTAGACMAAATTTAATGGAAATGATTCCTGTCAAGGCCCACAGAGAATCCGAAATTCCAGCCCCTCTCTAAACATAAATTTCAAGTTATTCATCAGGAAAACACGTTCACTTCCAGCCTTCAGATTAGGGGGTGGGACAGGTAGAGATCTAAGCTCGGTTTTCTGGAGATTTACTTTGTGTGACTGTGTAAAAGCTTAACTGAAACTTTCATATCCCTGAGGTGCTTCCTCCCTGCCTTACCTGGAAAAAGCTATCGGCCTTTCTTCCACCTCCCAGTCAKTTTTTGATCCCAGTATTTCCCGCTGCTTTCCAAGCCTCTTCCCTCTGCAATTAAAAGTTTGTCCGACCTGGGCTCGGAGCACCAGCAAAGAGGCCAGCACATCTCCTGCGAATCTTATTTTGAAAACTGTAGAGGAATTTAAGCCTCTTTAAACAGCAGGACTGAATCGAAAGAGGAATGTTAGATGGAGTGCAGAAGTAAAGTTGGAGTAGATTTTTTTTAAGAACAGCAGCAGGTGGTTCAGCGGGGTTGGTGTATCATGRACAGATATCTTTCACTGTACCCAAACCTGGCTTGGTTTTTATTGCCCAAACTGCCTGCTAAGCAGAAATGGATCTCCCAAGCCTCAGTTATCACGTTTTCAGGATTCCTGGTGTGGAGTTTGCCTGCTCTCAACATCTATCTTTAATGTTACTCAAACACAGGTACTATATCCTAGTATTATTTTTCAAGCCCTTTAAACAAGTATATTTGAAATAAACCTTTCCCATCAACTAAAGACAACAGGTTTTCCAGGATTATTTTGCACAATATGCCCTTTAAATTTGAACTCCAGATTGGAAACATAAAGCTAGTGTTAAATTTGCACAGCAGGGTGGAGAAGAAGAGTTTAGTGTAAAGTCTCAGCCGCTGTTAGCGTTGGCCTTCAGCAGCAATTTGCAGGACAAGAAAATCTCCCCRGTGGTATCTGCACTGTAACACCCCAGTAAACAGCCAGACAGTTAACTCTGATATCACTTAATGGCTCTATCCAATGCTAGGACAAGCTACCTTATTACCGGCTCGAGGGGAGAGCTGCATGCGGTCTCGTCGTGGGAGATTTGGTCACTCCCTTCCCTGTGACTTCCAGCAATGCTTGAACACCCGGTTCCAGCCCGCTTTGACCGTTGCACTCATGGCTATTTTGGACTTGCAGATGGATCTGGCTTCTGTCTGCTCGACTCAGAGCACGGTCAGAGCAGATGTGCRGCCGTCCTGGGAGGCACGAGTGCATCTGCCCGTCAGCGTTTGGACGTGGCACGGGCTCCTCTCCTGCCGCGGAGCAAGGGACAAGTTTTATTTTAGGAGGGCTGAGCCAGTGTTCAGATCTGGAAGCAGAACTGAGAAATCGGACACRTCTCTGCCGCGCGGAGCCTTTTTGTTTTCCTGGCAGATCACACAAGATCCACTTCCACATTTCAGTGCTCGCTTCCTTCTTGGTTTTTGGAGTTGAGCAGAAAGGAGGCACTTGTTCATCTGTAGTATTTGCTGTTTTGAGCTCAGGTTTTAGAGCCTTGCCTATATATCTGCAGCGAAGGAAAAATAAAAGAAAACAATCCCTGTTTTGATTATTTAGCCTCTTAAAAATTCATCTCTTTTTGGAATTTCSAGTTTGCTGAAGCAGCATAAGTTTAAAGAGGGGGTTCAATTATCTGTAATTACTGCTGCAGGAATCTTTTTGCTTGCTGATAAGGAACAGCATAATGTGCATCTGGCGCAGTTGTGTGCTCATTACCTCTGTGCACACACTGAAGATCTTGGTTTGATTTTTCAAACCCTGTTTCTCATTTTGGGGTTGTTGCAGAGAGGAGAAAGTAGATCTGATGGCATTAGTCAAAACTTGTCCTTTCCCTTCCGTAGCCCTTTCCAGCAGAGGAAAGGCATCTAAGGAGCATTTGGGCTTTTGGTTTGTGTTTTATTTCACCTACTCCACTTTAAAGCATTGCTCAGAGAGTACTGGATAGACCTGCAGGGTGTGATGCAAACTCTGTTGAAGTGCACGAGAGTCTCCCCAGCAGCCTCCTCGGTTCCAGGGTTTTATCCAGCAGTTAGTGGGGTGGCAACTGTCGTGTCCCGTCGCACTCCTGACAGTGACTTGGAGCAGAAGGTGCCAGCGACTGGAAGAGTGAAATGGTATCACTTTGATTCCCAAATCATAGAACTTACTGAAAAGGCTTGTTTGGGCATTGTAGACTCCCAGATGCTGTAGTTGATTTTCCTAGTGAAGTTCTGTAAACTTCATAGGGGAATTTCAAAGCTTGAATGGAGCAGCAAGTTTATGAAAGTAGATGATACCTCCTGTGGACCCAGTTGCCGTAGGTGTGTATGAACACTTTGCATGYAGATCTTGTTTTTAACAAAGATGCTCTCAGTTTTTCTTTTTTTTGGAAGCTGTTCCTTTGTTTTTCGGTTTTATAGTGCATCTATGAGATCTCCCCAAATTACACTCTTTTTGACCTCAGAAGGAAAGCCTTTCAGAGTGTGGAGGAAAGCACATTTTAAAAATAGCTTCTCTTGAAACATCTGGTGAGCTGGGGAGATTCGGCTGAGAAAGCTCAGGTTATTTCAGTGTTTACTTCTCCAGAGGAAGAACCTCTAGTTCTTCCATGATGGAAGAGCCCTGGTGTTTCCCTTCTCTGCATACCCAGCAGCTTTTAGAGGTAGTTACAAGCCCTATATAGGTCTGTTGCCACTCATAGTGTTATTCACCCGTGAGCAAACTTGTCCAACTCTGTTTGAAGGTGGGAGTTGAAATGAACAGTTAGTTGTGGTTGATTCTACATTGGGCTTTTGCATCGGGGCACTTCTCACAGAACCCTSTGTTCCTCATGGGGGTTCTTGTTCTGTCCCCCACAGGAACCTCTTTATGGCCTTAGTCCAGATGGACGTGTGGGCTCTTTGTGCTCTCTTTCCCACGTGTGGGATTTCCCAGCTGCATGTTCTGTTGTGTTCTTGGTAGATTCCATCTATAAATTTCTGAGAATATTTCCCTACCTCCGAAGGATGCTGACAACTCCAGTTACAGTCCTTGCATTCAAAGGAGCAACAGCAGTTGCTCCCCAGCTCAGTAGACTTGGATATGAAGATGTCACTGGCCTGATGACACTGTACTTCAGGCTACTTAAAAAAAATAATAAAGATCTCATGGAGCTTCCGTTGTAGAAGGCCCAGGGAAGCCGATACCATCAGGAAACCCTGCCAGGTATCCAGCCGGCTGGGAGAGGGCCTCTGTTTATAGCTGGGAGCAGTGAATCTCTTTGTCAGCCTCAGATACCCTTAAGATGTTCTCTCCATCCTGCTGACATGAGTGTTTGTTGTTGTGGCTGCTGGCAGACTTGTAGTGCGGGATTATCGTGCCCTTATCTCTTCATCCACTGCTTTATCTGCCTGTAGCAGATACACTACGGTAGTTCCCTGACTGATTAAGGCTTCCATTGCTAACATGTTTAAAAAACGGCCCCAGGGGAAGCAGGCTTTTTAATAAAGGTGTTGGCCATCTCATTCTGTGGTAGGGGTATTACAGTAAACTGCCTTTTGACAAAAAGTACGTGACATAAATGCTTGTGTATAAAATATCAAGCAATTATTTAGCACTTTTACTGGCTCGATGAAGTCATTCATTTTGCAGGGTGTTTCTGTACTTACATTTATGTATGCAAAGTCGATTTGTCTTTAGCTAGGGTATTGTGGGGACTGGAATACATCTGTGATGATGAGAGAGCAGGCGAGTGCAGCAGAAAAACCATGTGTGTGGGTTTCTGCAAAATCCCCATAGGGCCAGTGTTGATGAATTTAACTCAACTATGACTAAAGTACTGCTAGGAACGGTGCAGCATCATTTGCATGGCTCTTTACCTCACTTGTACCCAGGTCAGCTCTCTCTGTTCATGTCGCCGATAATCTATAACCTGAGTAACTGGGAGCTTTTACAGTAGCCTCCCTGTCTGTCTTGTGATGCTTGTGTATCCAGCTCGTAGCAAACACTGAATCTTTGCTTTTTCTCCTCTCCCTCCACTAGGAACTGGTGAGACTTACGATTGAAAAGCAGGAGCATCCCTCTCCCACAAGCCCAGTTAAACCCAGTTTACCAGCATGCAAATCTGACAGGTGGGTTGCTGACAAATATTTCTTGTGCATGCCAGCCTAATACAATAGCTTCATGGGGATAATTTCTGACTGCTGATGGTTGAATTAAAGCATTCAWTCGCTTTTCACAATCATTAGCATAGTACTTCGTACTTGGCCTAATAGGTTACAGTGAGACCACTCAAAGAGAACAATGTGCTATGATAGGAAAGATGCCAAAATCTGGCAATGAAAAGTCACTTGGCCATGACMCTTGCACGTTGTATTGTGGAGGGACATGGAATTGTCCTTGCAGACGTGAATTCTGCATTCTGCTGTAGGTTTCTTACACACTGCATATGAGTTAAAATTGTTATAAACTGTCAGCATGCTGTATTCAAACTGTTTTTATGGTCTGCCTTCTGTATTTTGCTCTTTGCAGCCCGTCAGAACTTCCCCTCACAGAACGAGAGATGGAGATCCTCAACAAGACAACTAATATGACTCAATCCAATGAGTTACTGACTGACTCCATGGATGAAGAGGTTGCACCTCCTAAGCCCCCCCTGCCCTGCATTCGTGTGGCAGAAAACAGGTAATATTGGCAGAGCAGCAGGCTGAAAAATACCAGTGGTCCTCACCAGCTTCTTGATATTTYATACAGAATGCCAAAGTGTACGTAGAAGAGTTGCATATATGAAGGGGTGGTGGCTCTGAGCTTCCTGTTCTTCAGAGTTGTTCTTCGCCTCCCCTGGAAATCTGTTTACATACAGCTTAACCTGTTTTCTGCCATATTTGGAGCAGTTTTTTCTTTTTTTTTTTCCTTTCTTTGTTTTTTTTTTTATGCAAAGATAGTGTGATACCCTGAAAATCTTGAATGAGAAGCATCACTGAAACACTTAACAGCCTTATTTAAAGATATATGAAACATTATGCAACATTATCCTGTGCTGTTTTGGTTACATCACTTGTTGTTGTATCCAGTGGGAAAGGTTATCTTAGTGCCAGCTGGTGATTATCTATCTATCTATCCTGCATGTCCAGCCAGTTTTGCATTGATTRCCAGCTTAAGAGTGAAAGGAGTTAACGATGCATGAAAAAAAAGAAGTCTTTTACTTGGTTGTTCTTACTCTGCTCTACTAGTAACCACATGAAAGTTTCTATGTTCTATTTTGAGAAGGAAGAGAAAACCCCCTGCTTACAGCTTTTTGGTCTGTTGTGTATGGTGTTTTTTTTCTTTTCTAGCAAGGGGTGGTGTGAAAATATGAGTCATGTGATAATTTGGAAATGTGGCGTTGAGGGCTGTGGTTGGCAAAAAGAATCACATTTCTATGTATTTTCTGAATTCTCATGGGTTATATAAAAACTTCTTGGTATGTTCCAGGAACAGAATATATGTGCTCCTGGGAGCCTTGCAAGCTCRATGAATGCCGGAATTATGTGTCATTAGGAACATAAACTAATATTCAGTGGTAATATCTCATTAGGTAGTGATAATGTGTGTATGATATGTGCATATCTGAAATGGGTTTGTGCCAAYGCATAGGCCCACCCAGTCACCAGGCAAGATGGGAGCCATCCTGACCATCATTGTGTCTCTGAAATTCGCCAGGAATGAAAAAGGGCAGAAAGAGCATTTTTCAGTCCTGTAAATTTTTGAAGCTTTGAACATTTGTCAAATGTGTGAGGTTTGAGAGGAGGGACTTCTGTGAACTGAAATGATCTGTGGGTCAACCAAAACACTTAATTTGCTCTTTGGCCACTTTTATTTAAAAATAATGATTGTGCTAATTAGCTTCATTAAAATAATTTTTAAAACAGCAATTATTTTGCGGGGGGGAATACCAGCCTTTTTCTCAGCTTTTTAAAAAATGACTGTTGAACAGCACCTTTCCTGTAAGGGTTTTCAGTACTTCTAAATTGCTCTTTGCTAGTGAGTACACTGAATGGTTTCTGGTGGGCTCCAGACAGGAAGCTATGAGCTTCGAGCCCGGCAGAAGCTCCTTTTCCCTCTCATGAAGGTTTTAAAATTCTTTTTTAGGTAACGGAGCATGATAATTATTAATRCCTGTTGTGTCTTGCAGCCCTCCCCCAGCCTTGCCCCCTAAAAAACGGCAGTCGGCACCTTCCCCTACCAGAGTGGCGGTGGTGGCCCCCATGAGTCGAGCCACGAGTGGRTCCAGTTTACCTGTGGGAATCAACAGACAGGTAATGTCAAAACCCCTCTGGGAAAGCCAGGGGAAGCTTGTTGAGGATGGTGGCAAAAGCTCAGAGAAGTGCTGTGACCTGCAGCTGTGCAGTTCCCAACACGCCTCTGATCTTTCCAAGCAACTTTGTGTTGACGAGCTCTTCTGCAATGGGAGTTACATGGTTTTTTGCCAGTAGGAACTTCTCAACTCTGCATTGAGGACTTGAACCTTAATTGACTTTGCACCCAAATCAAATCTTGTCCTCATTCTGAAACTCTTGGCTCTTGCTTAGGGGTCGTCTACTGTCAATTGGCTGATCCAAATAAAGTTGGGACAGTTTTTCAGTAACTCATATGCTCACGCATTGCTTTGTGGCAGTGAAGTACTTGAGAGATGTTCCCCCACGTGTTGATGAACTTGAGGTAATTTCTGAAATAAAAACATAGCCATAGGCATAAAAATTTGCCAGTAGCTGTATCTCACTATAATTTATTTACCCTTTGCTTACACATAAGCTAATCAAATATTCAGCAAAGCCACAGTTACTTAATGAGAAATCTGGCAGTCTAATTATTGCCATCAGTGTCATGACGAGCATTCCTAGGACGTGTAGAGCAGTGAAGAAGTCAGGCATCTTTTCAGCAGTCTCTGTCTTCTGCCGTTCACCAGATCAGAGGCTTTCTGGGGTGCAGATGGGCTTGCCTAAGTGGAGGGAACCGGTAGCTCTGATACTCCCTCTCTTGCTGTCTTAGCACAGCTGTGAGGGGTTGTTCCCTTTGGCTGTCTCTAATTCTCTAGCAAGCTGTGAAGAATGAATTTTTTTTTCCCCCTAAGGATTTTGATGTTGACTGCTATGCCCAGAGACGGTTGTCGGGAGGAAGCCACTCCTATGGGGGAGAATCTCCTCGCCTCTCACCGTGCAGCAGCATCGGCAAACTCAGCAAGTCCGATGAGCAGCTCTCCTCTCTGGAMCGCGACAGCGGCCAGTGCTCCCGCAACACAAGCTGTGAAACGTTAGGTAAGCAGAGCATGGTGCAGGCCCCCAGGGAGCCCCTATTGCCCCATTTGGGGAGCTTTCACAAAGCTGTGATATGAAAGTAGATGGCTCATCCCTGCAGCTGTTCTTCCATAGCTTCTGCAGGCAGTTCTGTAAGGATTGTATCCTGTTGAATAGGAAGAGGCTCTAGGGGATTTGTTTCTCTACCTAGAGATGGTTGTGTTTATATGCAGTTCAGATCCCAGGTTGGATGTTGTGCTGATTTCAGTCTCGTCTGTAGCRTTTCTAGGTGCTGGGAAATAAAAATGTATAGTGTAATAACCTCTGCAACGTCTGAATTCTTGTTAGTTGCTTATTAATATAAATAATTTTTTTTTWTCTTAGTTTTCCAGAAGGTGTAGCAGGATGGTCCCTGCTGCAAGGAAATTGCTCTGTGATTAAATTAACTGATTAAATAACTAAGTAAATAAATAAGCTGATGAAGTGGGAGGGGCAGAACTGAGACGAGCTGAACAGTAGAAGGGAGAAATTAATGCGTGTTTCCTCTGTGTTCTGTGTTTGACCAGATCAATCAGATCACTACGATCCGGACTACGAGTTCCTGCAGCAGGACCTCTCGAACGCTGATCAGATACCTCAGCAGGTGCCCGGGGTCCTCAGCCCGTTGCCAGAGTCGTTGGGCGAGTCTGGTTCCCCTTTCCATGGACACACTTTCCAGCTCCCCCAGGGCAGCTCTCCTCCGCTGGAGCTGTGCAGCCTGGTGGGAGCAGCGCAGCCGACAGAGACTCCTCCGGCGTTACCGGAGAAGAAGAGGAGGAGCGCGGCCTCTCAGACGGCGGAGAGCTCGGGCTGCAAGGTCTCCTACGAGAGGCACCCTTCGCAGTACGATAACATCTCGGAAGATGATTTGCAGAATGCAGGGTCTGTCCTGTCCGTGCCCTTCACGCCGTTTGCTGCTGTTTTGCCCTTCCAGCAAGGAAACTCTTCAGCACCAGCTGAATTCATTACTAACTTTGCTGCTCCGGATTCTACCAGTGACCCAGAGAAGCCACCACCTCTGCCAGAGAAGAAAAACAAACACAGTAAGCAAGTGTTTGTGTTCTGTTTGGGAGTCTGGGCTTTTTTTTTTTTAATCCTTCTTTTTCTTGCAATTGTCATGTTTCCGATTGCCACTAAGTCCCAGTGACCCCARGATAACGTCCTTGCTCACTTGGGATCAAAAATCACTCGCAGTCAGTGTCAAAGATGTGGAAGGGAAGTGCCAATTGGCTGGGCAGCGGCTCTGGGARCCTGGGATGGTCCAGGCTCAGGGAACTGGCAACGTGCAGCACCTTCATTGCTGTAGTGAGAACAGCTTGCGTTGCTTTGCATGAGTGTGAAACTTGGGCACTGCCTTCCGAATCTTCCTGGTTTGCCCTCCTTTTCTTTTTTTGCTGTTGCTTCCCCCTGCCCCTGTTTTATGAATGTTTTCCCACTGCAGAAAAAACTTGAGTGCTTTCCAAGAGCTCAGAGAAAGRGCTGTTTTTTCTATCCAAAACTGAGCGTTGCCAGTGCAGTTATTTGGCAGTTGGAACAAAGTCACCCACATGGTTGTGCAAGACAACACTGTTAGCCTAGTGTCCGATACTGCTGTTTTGCTGTGGGATCTCATTTCCGCTCTATGCCTAAGAATTTCCCACATCATTAAAATGAGCAGCCTCTAAATGCAAAGACTCTCCATCCCCAGCCAGACTCCTGGCACACCAGAGCCACTTGAGCTCAGGATCTTACTCTGATTTCCTTAATGTTCAYGGCTTAAAATATGGGAATGCTCGTGCCAAAAAAGCAGTCACGCTGATCCGACAAGGAAGACGGTGGACTCTGTGGTGGGATCCAGCAAAKGTTAATTTACCAGTCACTGGCTAATTTTACAGCTGTGCAGTGCACGAGGAGGTAGCATATACAAGGTCTGGATCGATGGCATTAAATTGTATGGCTTGCAGCCCGAGTGAAGAGCTCATTTAAAAAGTGCTGAGTTGGCCTTGTGACTCATTTTTGCAGGTTGTTGTCTTTCTGCTGGGAGAAAGCTGGAAGTGAAATTGGTGTGTCATGCTTCCAAGCCAGTATTATGCCTATTCCTCTGGTAGTTTCCTGTGCCATTCACTTTTTAAAAAGGKCATTGACTAAAAGCATTTCCACTAGCAGATACTGTGCCTTGGTGGCCAGACCACAGTTTTAGCTCTYCAGAATTTTAATCAGCCCGCAAGGCCCGAGTGATCTGAAAGTGTTCAGAGTCCCAGTGTGCRGGAAATCACTTTTCTCTCTCTCTGGTAAGTAAAACAAGCAAATAATAAAAAGGCAATTAAAGCAAATAGCAAGGAGCTAATATACTAGKTTGCAGACAACCTAGCGATGATAAAGATGGTACAGTCCATAGCAAGGGTTGCTTGTTGTGACTTCTGTGGTTCTGAGGWCTTGTGCGTAGCACTAGCCGAAGGGSGATGCGATGCAAGTGAAATGTTTTRTGAAGTCAAGGAGTTAGCTTAAAAACAATTTTAAGTTATTCTCTCCTTTATTGCCTGTCTGCAGTTGTAAGCCCCAMCAGCCAAGTATTACATGTGAGGTTTTTTTGATGTTAAAAGAGAGCTAACTGTCATCTGTCAGCCAGCTCCAGTCAAAGGTCTCCGAGTATTGACTGGATTGCACAGTTAGGGGAGTAGCAGCCRTGCTCTAACATCTTCTCAGCTCTCAGGATTTGATAAAGTGTCTTTGGTGCAAAGCTTGTAGTAGTAGTTGGACTAATACCTGCCTGCTGCAGACTTTCCAATTGTGATCATGTGCCACTACAAACTTGTTTTAGTTTGTCTTTACTCCACAGTGTGTCACACCACAGATCTGTGGTTGTTAGTTTTGCTTTTATTTTCAGCTTAAGAAGGGCARTAAAGCATTACACTCACTGCACGGTAGCACCCAAGGTTTTTTGGGTTTGGCCTAGAAACTGGTGCATATAGATATCCTGTGTGATCACGTAGATGAGGCAGTTGCTTCCATSTCCCTGCTTCTGTGATGCAGACAAAATCCAAGGATCCTGCGTGCATRCATGAAATTATTTAAAATATCGAGACCTCTCACAGATACGACTTGATTGTGGTCCCTTTGTTGTGGGCTGTCACTTGGTAGTTGGCTGGTTGATAGGAAATGTTGCAGTGGAGACTTAACACAGTGCTTTTATTAATAATATACATCAAATTCTGCCCGAGTTAAGCGTGTATATTMCTGGGAGCTGTGCTCAGAGGGGCCTCCAAGAGTCATCTTCTGTATAATTCAAACAGGGAAGTGATAAACCGTCTAGTCTGGCACGAATTATTATTTTAGAGCGCTGTGAGAGTGCATGGTACTGTGCTAATGGCAAATTGTTCCAGACTTCTACTTGAGCGCCAGCATCAAGCTCCTGCTCTACGAGACACAGACATGGAACAGATTCTGCTGCAAAGAGCCCACGGCCTGAAAACAGGATCCTCTCCCGAGACAGCTTGCAAACCAGCGGCGAGGCGGTTCCTCCTGTGTCTTGACCTTGTCAGAGGGAACAAAATGCAGCCCAGTGCCCCTAGAGCAGCTAGTATCAAGCTGGAGGACCCGTGCTGAGGCAGGCTGGGCTTAGCCAACATTTAATACAAACTCTTTGCAAGAAGAGCTGTCAGCCCAGAGGTGACAGCAAAGACYGGCTGATTTGACCATGTCATCTCCATCAAATTGGCACATGGAACAGCTTGATAATTGCCAGCGTTTGGGCTCTAGGCCGTCCACACGAGCCTGCTGGCTCTGCGCAGGGGTGGGTGTAGCCTGGGTTGCTGACACAGTGGCAGGAGGCAGGGAAGTCTCCTCATGCCCTGCTGAGGGTGCGGATGCTCCTGCTGGCTGGCAGTCTTCTAGGAGCTCCTTGCAGCCCCCAAGAACCGCTGCTCCGAGGGTGTCTCCTGGCAAGTAGTTCCTTGGTGCCCTTCTCCCCTCTCCCTGGCTGCAGAACTCACTGGCTACTGGCTCACTTCTCTTGCAGCGTGAGCAGTATGTGTAATTTTCAGCACGTGGGCTTAGCTGCTGCAACACAGAAATCCCCAAACAGCTTTAACTCCTCTAGAAATGACAGCCGAGACACTGCARGCAGGTTGCTGGGAAGGTGTTCCTGGCCACAGTCTGACATGTTTTCTTTTTGTTTTTCTCCAAATATTTCCTGTCTTGTTTCCTTGCTGCCATAAGCCAGGCACGATGCTGTGGTGGGAGAGGTTTCTCCCTCTCTCCTCCCTTCCCTCCCTTCCCTGCCGCCCGGGCTGCTCGCGCGGAGGTTGCGGCCCCCGTCCTTCCGCCTGCACACGGAGCCGCTGCAGGGCGTGCAGCCTCATCCCAGCCACTGATGTAATTTCCCGTCGGCTTCTGGAATTTCTGCCTTGTTCAAAAAGGGAATGGAGAGGGTAGGGAGAGAGAAACACCCCCTTGCAAACTGCACTCGTAGCGGGGGTTCTGTTTCCTTGCTCTTCTGCTCGAGACTGGGAGTGTTTGAGTGATGCCCTTTTTAGTGTGTGCTCTGCAATCTTCCTCTCTGAGCCAGGATTGCGTTTCACCTTCCCAACCGTTTTTCACTTAACCTGAAAACACAGAGGAGCAAAAAACAGAGGCAGAGAAGCTCTCACCTGCCCTGGACTAGTTCTGACAAGCTGGCAAGGAGCTGCCATGGCAATGGGATGCATTGGCGTCACAAAGAGCTCAGATAAAAGAACTCTTCATTACTCCCTTGCAGATTGAGTGAAGGCTCTCAGCAGCATTCAGACTTACTACTTTGAGTTGCAGTAATTTAATTTTACCCAAGTGTCTAATGTGTTRCCCTTTTCACCAACGCTTCCCAAGTTTATAGTGTTGTATAGTCTTACAGTCTTATGTATAATACTATACGTAGGACTCTTGGATATTGATCCTGGACACGTCTTTGCATCTAAACATCACCYGTAGTGCTGTTTTTGCAGGTAACTCCATGTGCAGAGTTGGTCTGAATTTCCCAATGTCCTACACAATGCCAAGATTTCCAGCCTAGTTTCTTGGCTTCTGTCCTGCTCAAATGATGTGATCTCTGGCTGTGGTCTCCTGTTCTCCATGCATCACCAAGAGGTCTTGATCCTTAGTTCACCTTTGCTGCAAGAGGGATGTCTTCTCAAGAGATACTCTGTGATATCAAGGGACTTTTCAGGGTTCAGGTGTCAGGCTCACCTAGCAGGGAGGACTGAAGGCCAAAATTTCAGCAGGAACTGACAGTGCAGTGAGATGTGGACAGGCTGTCCAGTGGCAGCACCGTGCGGAGTCGCAGGATGGGAAGAGCAGGTGTTACCACTTGGGACTGCAATACATCAGCTGAGCTTCCTGCAATCTCATTGCCGTGGCACATTTTTCTTCTTTCCTCCTTAAAAAAAAAAGAAAAATATATATTTTTTGAAGGAGAGATGTGATTCTGTGGGAAGGGACAGCTGTGCTAGCTCCATTTCTACATGGACTTTAAAATATTAGAGGAAATGTGGGAAAAAAAAAAGTCCAAAGACAGGTGCAGAGCAGCTCCTTCCTGCCGACGCTCGCACGGCTGCATCCTGTTTGAAGCTGGCCGGGCTGCAGCTTCTCTCCTGGCAGGTGAACAGAGGGCCCTGCCTTGCAGCGAGTGTGGGAACCGACGTGCGAAGGCTGCTGCATTGTGAGCACTTATTTATAACCCTCACTGAAGTCATCCATTCATTCCAGCTGTACAGCTGAAACGTACAACGGGAGCTGAACAATTGCCGCCTAATGACCAGATTTACAAAACCTGACAAGTGAGTGTTTAACAAGAGGATGGCAGGAATGATCACAGAATACCTGGTGCCTGTTTGTAAAAAGGCCCTAGTTAGTCCCTTTTATGACATATTAATACATCTCTTGCTTCTGTTTTCAGATGTATAGATAAGACTTATTTATTTATTTTGTAGATATTAGTTGTATTTTTGATCTTCAGTCACTCTGGGGCTTTGTTGTCTTTCTGTGACACTGGGTGTCAGTCGCAGAATTGCCTTTGAATCAGTTGGATTCAATTGCAGAATGAGAAATGCAGGATGGTTTAAAAAGGGGTGTTTAGCTGCAGCTGGATTTGTGTCAGTGAAGTAGGACAGCATGGTCAGAGGCACTTTTAGACGGCCAGGCTCACATGCCACCTTTGGCAGTGGCATCTAAACAGCTGCAGGAGAGGTGCATAATCCCTCAGGTAGGTGTTTTCTGATAAGGAAAAAATTGTAAATCCTCTTGTTGTAGCAATCCTGCTGACTGCAGATATGAGACTTATTAAAGGCTCGAGAACTATTATTTGTTGTCAAGGTTGCACCTTTGTGCAAGGTAATTTGTGCTTCCTAGAAAGCAAAGAGAAGTGACGGTGTTTCTTTTGATGAGAGGCTCTGGGCATTAGCTGTTGAGGAACATTTTCAAAATTGCCATGGGTTATTGTGAGGAAGGAATTTGGGCTAAGAGGCAATGGATCAAGCTGCTCAAAAAGCTTTTGGAGACCCTGCTAATGTAAGCAAAGCTGTTGCCAAATGTCTGCTTGTGGTCTGGGATTACTTCCTTTGTGCTCTGGCTTGCAGGAAGGYGTGTTTGTAGATTCTCCTCCAAGATGAATGGAGACTTAGTGTTTGAATTAACTGTGAGCAGAGCGGGGATGCCTTCCTGCTCTGGGCCTGGAGCAAAGCAAGGAGAGAAGGGTGGCATGGCCTTTGGGTTGGTTATTTTGGGAATGGGTAAGTGAGATCTCTTTCTGTGTGTTACAGTGCTGGCATATATGCAGTTTGTGGAAGACTACTCAGAGCCACAGCCCTCCATGTTCTACCAGACACCTCAGAACGAGCACATCTACCAGCAGAAGAACAAGCACCTCATGGAAGTCTATGGGTTCAATGACTCCTTTATCAGCTTAGACCCCTCGCAAGATCTCGCTCCTCCTCCTGCTCTCCCACCGAAACAGCGGCAGCTGGTGAGTGGCTTTTGCAGGACCCTGTCCAGACAGGGTGCACTGTCCTCCCTGGAACAGGGAGGTGTTATCCACATTGTGTTCCATGTCATCTTGTTAAGATGTTTTTAGGCATTTTGCATCGTCTACTTCCTAGCTCCATGCAGATTATTTCCCATGAGCTTGGAAAGTCCCAAAAGTGCCCTAAAAGCGAAACCCAAGTCTTCCTCATGTGTGGCTGAATCTGTGCCAGGCCCTTGCTGCGTATAACAACTGCTCTGAAGATTTCAACGCTCTGGGCAACAGGATTTTTAAGAGCTGGCTGCACCATTTTTCCCAAAACTGTTGTCAAGGATGTCATTAACATTAACCTTTTAAACATAATTGCAGCTTCTCTGGCTCAATCTTTCTCAGAGACACAAAACTTCCATATGACCGATATTTAACTTATAGATGTTTTTTCTCCCCATGTTAGACCCCTTGTGAGGTTCGGGATTTAACCTCTCTTTGACTGTTCTGTAGCAATGGGAGCTGGTGGGTCGTTCCAGCAGCAGCTCTGCCATTGCCCATCCCAGGGCTTTGATTAGTTCATAGCTCTTCTCCTGCGTCTAATGAGAATACAAATTGTCCTCTGCAAATGGAAATTCGTAGTTGTTGCTTTTAATCAAATTGGGAAAGCAACTGAGAGCTCTAATTTCAGGATTCATGGACCTGCGTTCCTGTAACACAGGTAGGAGCCCTAGAAAGATAGAAAATTGTTTCAGGCTGAGCCGGTCTGAGTGTTATGCACTGTTGCTTTGTGTGTTGAGACCTTAAATGCCTGTGACCCATCTGCTTTACAAGGGCWCTAAGGAGCCTGCAGGACTCTGCTCCACAGGATCATGCAGTTCTCCAGAGTCTCTGCTCACATTGTCAGCATGATCCTTGTCCTGTGTATAATCCCTTGCCCAGCTTCCTCCTCCCAGAGTTGATTATATTCTTGTAACAGAGTGAAGGTGACTTGGTCTGCCTTGCCAGGAGAAGAGGGTATGTAAAGCATAAATTTCAAGTCAGGTCATGAGAATTATGTAATATAGTAGTTGACACTGTTCCGGGGAGAAATTCTGCTCCTTTTCTGAATTTCTCGACTGAAGCAAAGCATTTCTTTTCTGTCCTTTAATCATTGCCTGGGCAGTTCAAGATGTCACTGTTTTGCCTGCTAGGCATTCCTGTCTTCTCGCAAGCTGATACCATCAAGGTGTTGCTTGCAGTTCCCCTGAAGCAAAGGTTTCTCGAAGTGCAGCCTTCCACACATGCCTTCCTCTCTGCTGGGGAAGCGGTGCAAGCAGGTGACAGCTCATTCCACGAGCCCTGTAAAAGCCACCCAACTAATATTCCTGAGCTCTGGCTGCTCTCAGAGGATGTGAAAAAGCAAATCACAGGGCAGCTTCCCTGCTAGCAGTCTAGCAAGTTTGGCTGGATGGACTCCTCTGTATAAAGTAATAATTTAAAAGGCCTTTCTAGTGAGCTTCAGATCTTCATTAGGAAGCATTTGCACATTGTATTCAACAAATGAGTGCTGAGGAAACCTAAATGGAGCTTAGCCTCCCTCAGAATCTTTACTATTAAGAAATGTCTCCTGAATCACACTGCAGTATTAAGTGTGTGCAGGAGCCAGCTCCTTGCTGGGCCGTAGCTCCTGCTGCGGTACCTGCTGCTTTGGGCATCTCCCACCATGGCCCAAGGAGAAGGGGCTGCCTGTCACCAAAGCAGCTGTCCAGGGTGACTGCAAGGGGGGAGGTGGGAGGTATTTTTAAGGATTTGGGAAACAAAGAGGACTCGAACTGTGATTTTTGTCATGCCTCCTGAGCAGCAGAAAGGCATATTTGTGAGTCTGGCTCTGCAAACCATGTGAATAAATGTTTGTTTAGCGAGGCATTATATGCATTTACAGCTAGCATTTCTTGCCCTTTATTCATAGTCTTTTCTGTGCTTTCTTTCCTTGTTTCTTCTGTCTCTTGCTTTCTCTCCCCTGTTCAGCAGGCCTCCTATGCTGCCTCWTCTTTCCCTTCTGTCTCCTACTGTGTCCAGCAAACTAAAGTGCCCTTCACCCCCGAGGACAGCGGTGCCACTCAGGGCCTCACTATGTCAGTCTCTAACTCCTTTCTCAACCGGCACAGCTCCTTTCCTGTGCATTCGGTGAGTTGCTCTCCGCGCTGCTGTAACCCGTGTGTGTGTTTGTGCTAGTGACATTTGCTGGTGTGCAAACTCTCTGGGTAAATAAGTTCACCTACGGGCTTTTGAACTTGTGTTACAGCAATAAACCAAGTCAGAAAAAGTATATTCCCAAAATTGCATGCTGGTTTTCCTCAATCACACAATGTCAGTGATGTGGACGAGTCAATTAAATGCTGCTGGGTGGATCTGGCCTTGGGAGAAATGAGGAGATGCTATCGCTGCAGCACAGGGGCTTAGGCAAATGTGTGGAACAGCAGCTACAGCGTCTCAGTTTTCTCCTAGAAAGTGGCCTCTACCAGCCCTTTCATGTCATATTTGCTTGCCTGCTTCCTTTCATGTCCCTGCAGTCCCAAAGAAGCTCAGTCWCCCTCCGTGCTTTCCTGGTGAACAAGCAGGGGTTTCTCTCTTACACAGCCCTTCTGCAAGGTCTGAAGGGATCACAGGAGAAGCTGAGAATGATTTAAATCAAAATTAGAACAATCTTAGAGCACTGTGTAGGTGAGTCATCAACAGTTTAAATAAAGGATAAGGGTTGATGTAAGGAAATCAAACCTAACTGCGAGATTCCAGCGGCTCGTCAATATGGGGTTTGTTTGTATATAAAACTATATGTTTATGCTCTTATAGCCTGCATGCTGACAACTGTGAACAGGCTATTTTTAAGAGCAACTTGGATGTTTAGTAGATTAGACCACTTCTGGAGCAGAAATTACCAGACATGACTTGGGCAAATTCAGAAGTGTTAAATTAGTTTAATATTGAATATTTGAAAATTGTTTTAGATCACTGTGTCACTGTTGTCTTCCAATTTCAACAGTAAATTCTCTAAAAATTAGTGACAACGATGGTATGCCCTGGGTGTGAAGARGAAAATGTTCAAGTGCTTCACAAGCAGTGTTACTTCATAAGTAGTGAATTAAAGCATTGGCTTCCACTTGAATGACCAAGAGCAGTATCATGATTTTGTTGCACAGACGGGAAGGCTGAGGTGTGGAAATGTTAGTGGGCTTGCCTAGATCTGTGGTAAGCAAGTTATAAAGAAAAGGAAAAGGAAAGGAAACTGAATTATGCCGCTCTCTGATAATGATCCGTATGAGCAAAGCACAGGATTGTAAGACCAGATCATAGCAGGTAAAAAGTAATTCACTATCTTGCTTTAAASAAAAGGCTATGAATATGGTATTATYWWRAKMWAMAKRRACA
>PTEX01000017.1:3946772-3992543 GCA_003342815.1 Eudromia elegans
ACTTTAAAAAGTGTCTTGRTTAGATTTAAATGATTACTGCATGCTTAATAACTGTTCYGACCTATTCTCATTTTGCTTTGAACAACATTAAATATATTAATTTATGAAATGTTGAAACTTCATTATAAAATCCTTACTTGTTTTTGCAAGGCTTTTCTGTGGGAAAATAAATGACTAGGGCACAAGGAACAATGAAAACAACTACTGTCAAGTGCACAAAAGGAAATAAACTGAATTAAAAATGCCTTTTAAAAATTTTTTTCCATTAATGCCCTTAAATTATGGTAATCTCTGAGTTGCTCATGACTTGAGCTGGTCCGTTTTTTACAGACAGAAATGAGATTTTCGCTTTGACACTGTCTCTTTGTCCATGAGCTGCAAAATACCAATGCCCTTACATGCTTCCTAGCTGACCCACATRATACCGTAACGGTGCTTGATCCCATTTTCCCTATTCCTAATACGACAGCAATGCAAAACAGCTGGTGGAGCCTGGATCAGTCCCAGGGTGACACCCTCCATCACCAGGCTCACAAGGGCCAGATCCTCTCTCTTGCGACCTGCTCCTGAGGCTTCGTGGGGAACGTGCACGTCGTCGTGCAAGGAATGCTGCAGGGGGAAGGCTTTAAGCACGGAGCTGTTTTCTGCTCTCTTGCCAATCTCATGGCTTCATTTTTCCCTTTCTCACCACCAAAAGTCTGAGTAAGCACTGCGGTGAATAATGATAAACCTGCTAAATGATAAGCAGCAGCTTTCTCCCCATTCCAGCAAGGGAAGTAATGCTAGGGMCAGCAGAGCTCCTGCGTGCCAGCCCGCTGAGGAACGAGTGTCCAAGATAATCAATGGTGATTATCAAATCTCTTAAAATGATACATTACCCATTAATCTCTACCCATTCTGTGCGTGAAGCAAAAGGCTCCTTAAATCAATACCAGGAAGTCAAAGCTAATACAGAAATGAAATGGCTGTCCATTAGCTGCGGGTGAGCCACGCGTTCCCCAAGCACAGCCCCATTCCAGCAAGTGCCTGTGCTGGTTTCCTCCCTGGAGTCTGGCCTGGATTGAGGGACAGATGGGGGCAATCCCAGCGGGAACACCTCTTCCTCTACCACTCTGGTCGTGGGAAGGCAGCAGGACAGCTGAGCCTGTCCTTAGCCCACTGCGTCCATGCTCCATATGAAGGACCATAGCTCCTCAMTACTGATTTAAGGGGTTCCAGTGCCAGTGCTTTGGAGCAAAAATGAGGTGGMGGTCAGAGCACCTTCGCTCTTTCTCTTTTAATTTGCAATATATGATTTTTTTTTTCCCCAGAACCCAGACTTTTCTCTTTCTGTTCAGAGCTGCAGACACTGCTACAGTCCAGAAGCTGCCRCTGCTCTGGCAGGCCACTAATCACACTTTTCCCTGTCTTTGCAGGAAATGGTGTCAGAGGGAATAGCTTTTACGGGACAGAGGCTGATCTTGAGCAGCTGGATCAAACCTCATAGGTTTGGCAAGTTGAGTCAGTGCTGCACCGAGTCCGATCCGCATCTAGCCTCCATGCCAGCAAGGGTCATGYGTGCAGCATGGGCTGGGGCTTTGAGGAGCTTCTGCTCCGGCCTCCTCATCCCACGCCGAGCTCTGTCCTCAGATCCTGCATCAGTGAGACAGACTCAGCTGGGTTGTGTTGTCATTTCAGGGATTCCCTTCTCTCTTTAGACTACTTTAAAGTTTCTAAGTGGGTTGAAAGRAGGTATGCTATAAGAAGATATCCTCCTTTTACTTATTTGCAGTAGCTTTTTCTCTAGCTGACCCCCTTTGTTCTTCTTGTGAACATGGAGATAGTGTCTTTTATTATCTTAACTCCCTGTGCAGTTGACTGGAAGTGGCTGGGCAGGTACCCAAAGGGTGTCAGATCTTTATGGAAGCCGTGGAGAGCAGGGAGCTGTGTGCTGGTAGCAGCAAGCGGTTGGGGACGGGTTGCCAGGATGTGATTCCTGATGAAGAGCACAGAAAGCCTCACATTCAGTAGCAGCTAGGAGGTTTTCCTATCTGAAATGAGGAGCGCGCTTGTTCCCCTCTGCCTCTAGTGGAAATTTGGCTGGATCCTTTGCTCACCCCTCTGAGTTGTTTTGCCTTGTGTTTTCTTTTTTTAATTCACAAACATTTCCAGTAACTTTCCAGAAACCAACCTGGCTGCCCCATTCCAGCAGAAGGCACAAGCAATTTCCTTATGAAAAGGCGAGTTGAGGGCTGCCCCTTGTTCACAGTGTTCTTCAGCAAATTGAGCAAGTGCACAGAAATTCACAGCAACTGCTTCTTTCATCTGTGCATGTTCGCGTATGCTCAGGAAAAGGGAGGCTCCGAGAAGTGTTTAAAGGCACCCACCATTCAGACATGTGCTCTGCACATTTTCCCACTGCCCTCCTGCAGCAGCAGCTCTGAGCAGAGGCTGGGAGTGATTTGGGATCGTGGTGGTCCCATGGTGGGAACTGCTGTCAAACAAAGATCATGGGCTGTTAGTTCATCTCTGTCTTAAGCAGGATTTGGCTCATTAATTTGGAGCAGGGAGAAGGGAGGGACTTGCATGCATTTAATCAGCTGTTGACTTGTAAGCATTGTTTGCCTTTCCTGTTTGTGTTCCTCCTACTTCAGTGTTTATTTCCAGTACCCACAGCGGGCCTGGTGGTGGTATTAATAGTGCTCCTGAGGCTGGCATCGCCGAATCCTGCCTCTCAAAAACACTTCCGCCAGCAGCTTGAATTCTTCCTGCCCTCGGAGCGCTGTCAGTCGCTGTGTAGATCTCCAAGCGCTTCTCCTATCGACTTCATAGGCCCCAGTCCAGATTTTCTTGTGTGACTGACTTTTTAGGAGTCTTGCCTTGCCTCCAAGCTCTGCTCTTTAAAGATCAGTTTGCTGAGTGTGGGGATCGTTTACAGGATAAACAAGAGTCAGTGCTGTACTTGGGATCCAATTGTGCTCTAGTTACAAAAGAGGGACATGCAGGACAACATGTCTAGTGAGTCTTACAAATCTCTTCATCACCCCTTTGCTTGCAAAGAAGTACCAGAAACCCTCCTGGTGAACAAGTTTGGATGTTGTCTGCTTTCTCCTGCAGTCCAGCCAGGAGACCCTGGTCCAAGAGAACAGAAAGCCCCATCTCTCCCTCCGCCACGCTAAGCAGCATGTAAAAATMGCGAGGTCAGCTGTGCAGCCAGGCCAGGGGCTGTGCTGAGAAGCACTGAAGCGTGAGGAGCTGCTGCCTTTCCTGTGGCAGCACTTGAAGCCGTTCTGTTGGCAGCTTGCGTTTCCAGCCATTCATTGCAGGAGCACTTCCTTCCTCATTAACAAGAGTACCTGGAAGCCCAGCRTTGTGTCATGAGATAGGAAGTGTTTTCCAAAAGTTGCCTGTGTAATTATGTTCTTAGGGTGCAACGGCTTCGTGCAACGCCCAGTGTTTCGTGAACAAAGTCCTCTACTGTTTGAATTTGGGCATCCAGTTCTGGCACGTTCCCCATGTCTGTCTCCTAATAGCATTACCAGGAGATCTAAAAGATTGATCCTTTCCTCTGATAGCTTCATGTTTTGAAAGTCTAATACTCTATCTGATCTGGATAAATTTGGCAGAAGAAGTCAGCAGGGTAGCTGAGAAGGCTCTGCTTAAAGGTGAGGACTGTCCATGTCTGCTGATGCTGCAAATGCTCTGACAGCCACTTGATTGAATTCAAGTGTGAATTTAGGATAGAGACAACTGTTGCTCACAGTCGGCCTCCCTGCCTCTTGTGGTCAGCCATGCCTAGTGCGTGTAGAGAAAGTCATTCTCGAAATAAGTTTTCTATTAGAGCACTTATCTCCTGCGATCTAATCCAAATAAACATTCATAATGTCATTGACCTTTGGGACTTCCTGTAGTACCACTGCTAATGATGGAAAGCTGTTCTGAAACAGCAAAAAAAAAAAAAAAAAAATCGAAGGGAACAAATAGAAAATGTTAGAAGACACCGTCTCTACAAGACCTCAGTGTTTTTGCTGTCTGGTAAACGTTCAGGTCCAGACAAGCTGCTCCTGCAGAGGAGATTGCTCCTATGAATGAACACATTTGGTGGAAGTGGCTCTGCAGCGGCACATACTTAGAAGAATCCACTTTACTGGTGAGAGAAGAGGGATCATCGTTGTAGGTTGGAGCCACACAAACCCCAGGCTGGTTATCTCCAGGGTGCAGAGGCTGTTCCCACCAAACTATGTGATGCCTCCTGCAGAAGCTTCACTGCAGGGAATACCAAGGCTGTGGCATGTTGGTGCTTCCTTCCCTGGTGCTGGGAAACCATCTTCTGGCATTGAGTTTGGGAAGGACCCCATTGCACTCTGCTTTCTAGTTTTCCCCAAAATTATTTTGAAGCCCTTCACTTGCAAATAAGCAAAACCAGGGAGCAGGAGGCTGTGTCAGTGCAACCAGAACTAAAACCTTCCTGACCCTGCAAGAAATTTCTAAGCAGCAGAGAAAAACAAGCCCTGATTCCAAGATAAACTGAGACTTAGTGTGAGGGGCAAGGGAAGGAGATGGTTATTTGTGACCAATCTGTTGAGTGCATGTTCTCCTCCTGAAATAAATGTGGCTTTTAAAGGACTAAAGGCCTCCAAAAAATATCCACACACCCCAGCCCCGTGGTAGCCACTGTAGCAATTCCTGCTGCAGCTGCTGGCTGGGCTGGGCCGCCTTGGCCCGGGAGCAAGAGGAATGGGTGCCATATGGACATCATCTCGACCGCAGGGTGTTTTTTTCCCCTTTAAAAGTATGCTTCATTCTTGGCTCCTGTCCCAGCGTGACTGCATAGCTGGAATTCCAGAGCTGCTTGGAGGCTGCCGAGCCGAGCGGAGCGGCTGCGGGAAGGAGGGGGCTTCCTGGCTTGCTTTCTGCAAGAGGCAGCATCACGCAGAGCTGGAAGGGGGGAGCAGCCTGGCTAGTTACTGCCGGCGCTCTGAAAGCTGCTCGGCACCGTTTCCCTTTGTTAACTGCATGCCGAGAGCGTGTTTGCATCATGAACTGCTTGCGTGTGGATCACATAATGCAAACTGGTGCATTTTCTTAGGTACCTGGCCTAAAACTACCGTTTTCTGCATGTCTCACCCCAAGGTATGGCTTTGAAAGGCATATTAATAACACCAAGGAGATAAGGATATATAGAGATGGTTGACAGCAGTGCATCCATGTTCAGACTTCCCAAATTGTTGCGCTGCTAAGGTATATTTACGTCTAAATTGCCTTTGAATTGGGATTAATGTCTCTTAAAGCATCCGAGGCAGAAGCTGTGCGAGTTGTCCTTCCCCCTAAGCTGCAGTTCATCCCTGGGAGCTGTGAGCCCAGGCAGCAGCCTCGGCGCTGTCCCTGCCGAGCCGCAGGGCCTCGGCTTGGCCTCAGCTAACCCTGCCTGCGCCGCTGAGCAGCGGGAGGGCTGCACTGCGAAAGGGACTTGGTTGAGGCCGCTGATTGCCTTTCGCTTGTGCCCCAAATTAGCTGCTCTTTGCAAAATCCTGGCTTTTTCCCCTGGGTTTGGCAAGTTAAAAGACGAACTCTGCCGTGGAAGATGCTCGTCAGCTACAAAGTGAAGGGCAGCACATGGGTCTCACGAGGCAGGAGGCTCCCTCAAGAGCTGGGACCTAGGGCATTTTGGGGGAAAAGATTCCCTTTCCCAAGGCGGAATAGCTGCTTGTTGAGACAGCAGTGCCCACGCACCTGCACAAGAGCCATTGCGGGATCACTTGGTAGGGGCACCCGTTCTCCATCTGCTCTGCTCCCATTCCTGCTTGGGGACTAGCCTGCAGCATGGGACATTTGGTGACATTAGCGCCAGTGAGATAATGAAATAGCAGGGAGACGGGGCAGCAATAATGAATCTGCTGAGCCAAGATGATGTCATGAGCCAGGAGCCTTATGAGGGATTTAGTGGTTTGTGCCATGCAAGTGAAAATGAATATATGTAGAGTATTTATCCAGGCAGAAGGTGAATGGGGAGATTAGAGCCATCATTGTCACGGTGGCAGCACCGAAAGCTGACAGTGTCCCCAGAGCCAGGGCTGGCTGCCCGTCTGTAAAGAGATGGGCAGGAAGGGAGAGGAGCCCGTCCTGGAGCCAGGCTTCTCTTTGCCACAGGCATGTGGCAGGGATTYGCATCCTAATTATGTTTCAGCAGTCTTTTTAAGCTCTCTTCCCAAAGCACCTCCCTCTGCTCGTCTGCATTTCTGCCTGCCGTTTGTTTTGGGCCCCGGGAGTACAGGGAGCTGCGGGACTCTGCGGAGCGGAGGGGAGCCTCTCGAGGCTTAAGGTGGTGGAAGGTAAAGTCCAGCCGTTGACCTTWATGTTTCCTTTCCAGCTTGGAGTGGAAAAGCTTTTTTGCCCCAGGGAGTTCTCAGYTTAGGCTTTTAAACTGCCGTGAACTTGGATCTTTCCACAGTGAGGGAGAAAAACTGAATTTCGCATCACCAACATGGGTGCAGCCGCCCGGCTTCGGGTGGTGCCGTCAGCTTTGCTGTTCATCAGCTGCCCATCTCTCCCGAGCAAGGACAGCCCGGATTTCCAGCTTGGTGCCCCTGTGTCCCTCAGCTCCGGCTGTGCCGAGCGCTCCGCACGCGCCATCCGTCGGCAGCTCGTGCGGGAGCAGCTGCTGCTGCTGCAGCTTCCCCGGAGCGATTCTGGACGTGAGGTGACTCTTCCGTCCACTTGGCCACAGCACACATCTCACTCGTGCTTGAGCTCCCCAGGCTTTAAAATAAACTCTCCATCGGGGTTAGGATTTTCTTTTTCTTGTTGTTAGGAGTCAGTTTTGCTCTGYTCTTGTGCTGGAATTACCCTGATGGCAGATCTTGCTAGCGCCAGATGTTAGAAACCAGAGTCTTTCTTGTTTTTCTTGGCACTATCTACTCCCACTGCACCCTATTTAATGTTATCTGAACAGTAATCTGATGATTAGGAGAGATAGGGAGAAAGAACTTTATGTAGATGATCTTCCTTCATCACTTYGCTGACTCTGAGAGGCACCACGTTGGAGGATTGGTTTGATAAGGATGTGATTGCTCCTGAGGGCAATTATCRTTTTTGCTTCCAAAGTTTCTTAAATGGAAAGAAATAGTGTCTGCTGTTACAACCTTCTTTATCCTSCTGTGTAACTTTGGGGACAGGGTGYGGGCRCTCCTAACTGGCACAGACTTAATGCAGTAGTTGTTAAATTACAGGGCTGGAGCAAACAACGTCTTAAATGTGGATCCTGTGGAAAATCCCAGAAAAGCAGTAACTCCTCARAATACTTTTCTCTGCCTAGATATAYRCACTGTGCTCCTYATCAGACTTTCTCTATGCTTTTGCATGTTCTCACCCACTCGCATGATTTTCAGGGTGCAGTTTTGTCATTAGCAGTGCTGAAATATCCGCCTTTGCCTCGCTGCCAGCTGAGGCCGGGTGCCTRCAGCGAGATACCCTGGAGCTCCCTTGCGTGCCGGTGGGAGAGGGGCCTCCTGGCTGCAGCCTGTGTAAGAACATGCCCTCCCGGGGACAAACCAGCCGCCGTCCCGGGGAGCGCGCGCTGCTCTGCCGCGCGGCTGGTGAAATAACGTGGTCTCGGTGCGGGTTTCCTCTCTGTGCAGGTTCGCCCCTCAACAGCGAGGAGCCGGTGTTAGAATTACCTTGTGCTGTCGCTGCTAAGCTGCTGTTAATCTAATTACTTTTTCTTTTGTCTGTCTTTCTCCTTTTTTCCCCCTCATCTTCCTTGTTTTTGTGTTGTGCACCTCTGCGTGCCGCAGTACAAGTCTGTGTTTAGGTCCTACTCCCAGGACTTTGTGCCTCACAACCAAGTCTCCATCCCTCCTTTCCTGTCTTCTACCTCCTCGTCCTGCTCCACCCCTCCTTTTCCGCCCGTCCATCCGTCTCAGAGCTCTGACCTAGCGGTGCCAAGCACGGCCGGCCCGTCACCCAGCACTGTGGATGTGCCAAACTCCTCTTCTCAGGAGAGCAGCTTTAACGGGAATGCTCCTGTCTGCCTTCCTTCTGAAACCTCTCTCACTGATTCTCTCCAGACGTCCTCGGTGAGAATATCCAAAGAGATAATGCACCTTACTGCAAGGCTGGTTGTTTTTGTTTTTAAAGAAATGTCTCTTGCATTAATGCACGCTTCAGCTCGATGTGAGGTAGTTAGGATGCCGCGCATGTATGAAGACAGAGAGGTGATTTTTTTTTTAATAAAAATGATGTGTACAAAACAACGAAGAACGCAAGCAGGTCTGAGAAACCATTAGCACATATGGAGGAAAGAATAAATGTCAAATGCTGGTGAAAGGGAGAGGAAACGGAATTGCGGTAGCTCCCTGGAAGCATCGGAGTACAGATCTGCAGAAGGGAAAGGAAGGGCTTGTGAGGCCGGTGCTAACCCYGGTCCCAGCCTGCACTCACTGCCCTGCCAGCATTCGGGTTCACCCTCCTGCACTTCCCCGCTCCGGCACCCGCCAGCCCCTGGCATGGCCCAGATGCAGCTCAGCTCCATGTTCCCCTGGGCAATAGACCTGTTGCTTTCTCCAGGCTCCTTCTGTTCTCTGTTCCCAGCAGCCGTAGTCACGCGTTGGTGGCTGTGCCCGTCGGGGCGACGCGTCAGGTTAGGCTTGTCCCCCCCGGGATGATGCCAATGGTTGAAGTTCCCCGAGGGATTTTGCACACCCAACACGAGCTGTGGTAGTAGCTCTGCCCACAGTTTGGAGAAGGGGCATGGATTTTATCAAGGAAATAGGCGGCTCCTCGCAGCTTCACTCGTGACCTTGCCGTGGTGTCTCCTTTGCGTTGGTCCTTGCTTGAGCCCAGTTGCCCTTGAGTTTGGTCTAGGCCGGTGTTGCAGCTGTAGGCTGTGCCATGTAGCGCGGTTTGGGGACACGTTTGGTCTTTCCAGGGCTGCAGGGCTGGTAGGATAAGTGCTGTATGTTCAGCTTCTGGAACCTTGAGACCTGGACGTGCGTTTTGTGCCTTTACACGATGAGTCAATGGCAGCTCTTGCGAAGCAGCCCCTGCTCCCATCCTGTTGTGGCTCATGGCCCTTTGGAGAGTCCCCGAGAAGTGGCAAACGGAGTGTGCAGCATCAGAGGCCCCAGCGAGCACTGGAGGCCCGTGCTGRGCTGCAGGAAGGGGTCCCTGTTAGGTGGCAGCAGCAGCATCTCCCCTGCGCAGGGACCGGTCCCTCACCTGCCAGCGCCCGGGCCTGGCCGCACCATCACGYGTCTCCTTTCGTCCTGTCTCCCCTAGAGTGAAAACGCCAGTGAGGAGGCTGGTGAGGGTGAATACGTCAATCTGTATTCCTCTGGCCAAAGCAACGGGGAGCTCCCTCCCTCTGAAGGAGTAAGTARGAGGGCCAGACCCTGGGAAGGGGCTGCTTGGTGCATGCTGCGTCCACGCAGGGGCTCTTGCGCTTCGTGCCGGCCTCTTCTGCTCTCTGGGGAGTGTGTGACAGTGTCACAGCCCCGGTCTCCAGGCTCTGCCGAGCCYGGCAGGACATAGGGATGGCTTTTCCTTCCACCCTTCCTTGCGCTTTGCCRCTAGAGTCGCTTGCCTGCGGTTCCTGTTCTGGAAAGCTGTGCTCTTTGGCCAGTCCTGGGGGCTGTGTGCGTACATGCATCTGCTTTGGCTTTCCTGTTTTCATAAAACAAGTCTTCTGCTTCTAATTTTTATTTTTCCTTCGCTGTTTGGTTTCAAAGTAAGTAATTGGCTTAGCCTTGTGGGCAGAGAATGCATCTTCCTTTGTGCATTGCTCGTGTACCAGGAGTTCCCTGCAGCGGGCAGGGTGTATTCCATGGCAGGAGGCCCTGTCTTCCTGCTGTCCTGGGGCAAATAAGAGCAGAGCTGCCTGCTGGGGGGATCCTTCTCGCCCACCCGCACCCGTGGGAGACGTAGCCCTGCAGGATGTCCCCGAAACCTTTGTCTGTGCTAGGGCRAAGCGGCCCAAGAGACAGGGCTCCCATCGCTGCCCTTCAGGAGACACATCTGGGTAGGCCCATCCTTTTGTGCAGCWGCTGGAGGGCTCTTTACTAGGAAACTTAAGCACTTTACAGATACGGCGTTGGGAAGAAATYCACAGATGCTGAGAAGCCTAAACTCATCAGTGCTGAATCTAGGTAGCGTGCAGGTGGTTACAGTTCTGTCTTTTTTAGCACTGTTAGATTAATATCCCCCTTTGCCATTCGTGGCTATTTTCCTTCTTCATGAACGGCTGTTYTAAAATGCCCTGTCTGTGTTTGCTGTGAGCTCTCTACCTGCTGCTCCACGCCACAGGTTCAGGTGTTGCTGCTTTTCTGAGCTACCATCGTTTCCACAGCAGTGGATTGTGACAGGAGAGAAGGGAAGTAGAAAAGTCCACTTGCTTCCACCCACTAAGAGCATCGAGTCCATTGGGAATTGTAACTAGGAGGGGAGCTGAAACTGGAGAGCTTAGAGCTGGCTTTGACCACACTGATTAAAGCCTAAGGCAAGTGTGTTTCAACAGCAAGGGCTGGAAAAGAAAAAAAAAGGTGATGGAAGGGTTAAAATCCAAGGCAGCAGCTGACTTGTGTTGTAACTTTCAGCATCATTTACACAATGTTAAAAGCAAACAATACTAATTACACTAGTCTCCAGAGATGGTCCCAAATTTCCTGTCTAATTAACTTCTGTGTTTTCCTGGCATTTGGCATTAACTTGCATCAATCTTTAACCACTGTAGTGGAATTTACAGTAAAGGGCCGTTTAGAGGCAGTAAGACTGCAAATGCAAGACCAGTTGTAGTGCAGATCCCATGCAGTAATGAAAAACTTCCTTCTCTTTGTAGGAATCTCCCTCCATCAAAGACAGCCTCTCCAAAGATTCCACCTCAAACAGCAGTGCCATGGGGAAGGAAGGCAAAGATGGTGCTGAAAGGTGAGCCTGACTCCTGTGATCCATCCCTGCAGCCTTCAAAGCATGCAGATCATCACCAACATCCTTTTAGTCCAGCTCTCTGTGAACCAAGCCTTCGGTTGCCTCCTGTTTTGCATTCAACCATCTCRAAGTTCTTCAGACCCTGAGCCCACTTTATTGCACTGCTGGTGAGCAGTGAGATCCCATCGGACTAGGAGGATCCAGCAAGGTGGCACTGCTGAATGTAGCAGGATGGCAAGGGTTAACGCAGCCTGGGTTAGTTGTAATTGGCTTTCCTGTCACTGACACTGGCTGGTCCCTCTGGCTTCCAGGAAAGCAAGCAAGAAAAGTCTGTATCGCTGTTGGGAAATAGTCTTCCAGAMGGGAATTTCTTCCTAACTCTGCTAGTTAGTGGCTGGCTGAGGCTCCAAAGCAGGAGCCTTTATATCCCTTCTAATGCTCTTAGCTATCATTTGTCTATGTAAATGAAGAGGTGCAGGCTGTAACAGATGGGCTTCAGTAGAAGTGGAGTGAGTGCTTCCCTGCTGCTTAAGATTGCTCTTCGGTTGAATTTTTAACACGAAAATAAGGCAGAGCATTATTCTGTGTGTGACAGTCAGCGTCCCTCCCCCATTTGCCTACAGCTGGTTTGAGGGTTTTAATCCCTGCAGTGAAGAAGACAATGCAACAGTGCTCTACAAAGCTCAGGAGCTGGGAAAAGTGCTGATCGAGGCAAGGGATTTGGGCCTGTGGCTGGGGAAAGCTGTGAAGGCCACGTGCATTTTACTTATTCATTTATTTGTATATATTTTTTAAGGAATCTAGGCACAGTGTGTGCCTAGGCATAAGAGCACTTCCCTTTTGGGCAAGGAATGCTAGGGTCATGGAGGGGCAGAGAGAGAAGTGGTAAAAGCTCTTCCCACAAGAAAGGAAGGTCKTCTCCCTCATCGTGCTCCCCCTGTAGCAGTTGGTTGTGAGCTGGCTAAGAGACATGCGTGTACACTGTGCTTGGTCTCTRTACATTTGGAGAAGGGCTTAGACTTGTGTGCACTGAAAATTTGGCAGGTTAACAAAAGCAGATACTCACGCAGGCCATAATAAAATCCTCTCAGCCAGAAATCCAGGAAGACAAGTGTTTAGGTCCTGAAGGTTCATCCTCCTTTTATTTCCAAGAGATACACAAAGCAACAGAATTAGAGCTAGGTATTTGGCCTTGTTTGCAAAGGATTTACCTCTCGATTTTCTGTGTACTCAGAGCAACTTAATGAAGGTCTGAACACCGGGAGCTCAGCTGGACCCTGCCGCTCCCCTCCTGTCTGTCTGCGTGGTGGCACTGATGGTTGTTTGCTTTTCTGCAGGCAGCAGCAGTCACCAGATGCGCTGGAGTCGTCACAGCTGGAGGAAGAGGTAGATGAGCTGTCCCTGATTGACCACAATGAAATTATGTCGAGGTTAACGCTAAAGCAAGAGGTAGGTGCTTTCAAGGGTCACTCTCATACTCCTTGAGTTATGATCTRTTGAAATCTGAGCTCCGTGAGTGCGCAGGCATAAGATTTTATTTGAGCCAATAGGAAAAAGTAGGTTATAGCAGACACTGTGCAGCTTTATGTGCAAAATGAGAGTGTGAGGTGCTCGTATAGGCAAGGAACACCAGCACCAAGCCTGGACTTAACACAATGTGCAATGTCTCTCTAAAACCAGCCCTTGTGATGCCCTTTTCAAAGTCTGCTCCCTCCCACCTCCTCAGCCTGTTACAGTCTGAAATGAAGCACCTGAGAGTCTAAACACAATAAACTCAGGTGAAGGTTTATGGTGTCGGCCTTTCAGTCTGAAGGCAGGTTTAGCAGCTTTCCCCAGTAGGACATTATATTACAGAGCCTGGCTTTGGAGGAGCAGCCAAAGGAACTGYTGCTGTGTTTGAGAACCAGCTTGGTTTCTAGCCTGGGGTGCACTCCCAGACATCTTTGCTTGCTCTACTCTTGAGCCAAGCTGTCTGTGATGGGCAGCTAGAGGGAGGGTGCAGGCCTTGGACTTTTCAGACTCTCAGGGCCTAGTCTGAAAAACAGAAGGAATATATCATTTCCTGGCACTCAAAGAGTGATCTCTGGTCAGCTGAGATGAGCAAGGAGCTGTTACTCCTAGTATTTCWTAAGTCTTGCCAGAGTGTCACCCARTAAAATCAAGTCTTAGATGTGGCTGCCCCATGGCTGCAGATCCTTGGGTTTTTCAGTATTTTGCATGTCAAAATGACAGAGACACTGCTAAGGGAAGCAAAGCGTTGATTCTAGTTTGTACCCTGCAGGAATGAATATGCCCTTAACATAAATTTTAAAATTGGTGATTTCTGAACATTTTGGACCATTACATCTGTGTCAATCCGTAACATTTTTTTTTCCTTACAGCCTATATGTGTAAATCACTATAAGACTGCCCCAGTTCTGTGAGCCATTTGTTGTAGTGTGAGAACTGCCGACCAAGCAATAGGCTAGTTTTGCATATTTTTAGTAGTARATGCAGTAGCTAAAAAAAAAAAAGTAGTTTTCAAGGAGTGGTAAGGCAGAGGTCAAGCAGTTAGCAGCCCGGGTTCCTGCTCCTGGGTRTTGGATCACTTCAGGTGACCTCCAGTCAAACAGTTCCAGATTATGGAATTCACTTGCTAGGTTTTGATGTTTCAGAAACAGCGAAGTCGAATGCAGGACCCTTCACCCCACGGCCGCTGTGATAYGTGATCATGCACTTTGAGCCAGTTCACACAGTATTCCTGTTCTTTTAATGGTCTGTCGGGAGCTCTGGGGAATCTGGGACATTTCTGCTCTTTGTTTGGTGGGCAGAAGTTTCAGCTTTCACTGCACTTCACACGGAGCAACCCCAAGTGAGCATTAGCCTACATCCTCACCTGGGACACCAAATGTTGTCCTCAGACTGCAGGATTAGCCCAGCACTTAGGACCGCGTCCCAGCTTGTGCTGTGAGCAGTGCCGGGAACACTGTGTACCCTGCCAGTTCATGCTGAGTTTGGACCCCAGAGATGGCAAGTGAGGCCGAAGGGAGCAGGGGTTACGTGTCATGTGTTGCTGTTCTCGTTGCAGGGAGATGATGGGCCAGATGTTCGTGGCGGCTCCGGAGATATTTTGTTAGTGCACGCRACAGAGACCGACAGGAAAGGTACAGTGGATGCAGCCAAGCAAGATGTGCCACGTGCTGTGGTCCTTTGCTGCTTTTAAGCTGSTTCTCTGTAGCATGAGCAGTTGCAAAGTTACCATATGCAGCTGGGCCACGGTGGAGAGGATGGTCTTAATGATCCAGTGGGATGAGGGGAGAATTGTGCTTATCTTTGGTGAAACAGAGGTAATCTGGATAAGCACTTGTTCATTCCATTTAGCAGCAGGGATGGTTTTAACTCCTTAAAGCCCTTGCTGAGCTCTGCAAGACAAGGCCTGCYAGGGGTGTTGCATCAGTGGCTCCCGGCCTGCAAACAGCTAATGTGTTAAAACCCTTCTTCATCTCTCCAAACCCGGTCACCTCCCCACGATGCAGCTCCTTTCTGAGGCCTGTGACAAAGGTGGCCTTGGTGGCATTTCCAAGGAGCGACTCTGAGCCTACTAAACACATTTGTGCTGATGGCCTTAACCAGATCTCCTTATCTCCTGRGATGGAAGGCGAAATGCCCTAACCTGCTGAACCACTCAGCTGTTTCAGAGGCTTGACCAGTCAAAGGGGAAATAACTTCCATGTGTATTTTTAAATGGCAGCTTTTCTACTGTAGCATAAGGTGTTTGCAATTGCTTACCAGCACCATTTGACTGGAAAGAAACCCCCTCCACTGGCAGATATATTWGTCTGGCTATGTGAGGCATCCAGCCCAGGCACAAAAGGCCCAAAGTGGGAGCATGGCAAAGAGAAGAGCACAATGTAAAATAAAAGAAGTCAAGATGGTGAAAACGCCCCTTTTAGAAAGCGGAAAATAGAAGAGAGAAGSTCTGATTTACTGTGCCTCAGAATAAGCATCACTTTGGAAGAACTTCCTCCACACCATTGCTCTTTAGAGACAGTTCCTTGATAAAGGGATGTGTGTTGAACAACCAGGTCCTGCATGGGAGCTGTGCAGATGTTGTGAACGGGGAGGTGMAAGAGCAGAGAACCTCTCAAGACTGGGGAAGARAAGAAAAGAGTAGAGCAGGGATTTMAATACATGGCAGCGAGGACAAGGAGAGCGGATGGGTGGAGGGAGATCTGAGCCGTGCTCAGAATAGTCACAGAGCTTAGCCTTCCATCCCGGGCCAAGCTGCTGATCTGAATGGAGCTTGGAGGAATTTGTGCTATGCTAACCCACTGTTTGGGTGACTGAGAGGGTTAATGAATTAAGCTTACAATGAGAGGAATCTGGGGCTTGTAAATCAATCAGCCAAACTGCACAGAGGGGTATAGTTAAGAGGCTTTCCTTTAAAGATGAATTTCTTGGCAGCCTCGAGTGCCAGAGCAGACCAGCTGTATTACCTCACGTTGCCTTTTGGGCAGATGGGAACCCAGAATAAATGCGACTCCACACCCTATTGCACGATGCTTCTTGTCCCTTTGGGTTTTGTAGAAGAGCTGTATGGAATAAGGGGTAGAAGGAGAMAGTGGTGCTTAGGAATAAAATCCGTGGTCAGCAAAGTGCTCTCAGCCACACGCGCTTGCCCTGAGCACGGGCTTACAGCCGGCCACGGCCTGGGACTCACCTCTGACATGACCACCCAACCTCTGGCTTTAGAGCTTAACCCTGGTTGTCTTTAACTAAAAGCAGCTCTCTCCTTTTGAAGAGCAGCGGGAAGAAGCGTCTCTGTATGAGAGAGAAACGCTGCAGGGGAGGCACAAACCTGCCATTCCCTCCCCGTCCACACTGTGTGCAGGGCACAGAGCCCACTGCGGGTGCTCCTGCCCCAGCTAGAGCCTGTGTGCAGACCGGGCASGAGCCCCAGCCCCACTAACAGCCCCCGCCAGCCCTTGCGTTGGACCAGCAGTGCCGGGAGGGCGCTGAGAGGCTTCCCCTGTGACCAGGCAGCAAGGATGTGGCACCGTGTCATCGTCTTCAACGCGTGGAGAGAGTGACCCTGTTCTTCCTACTCCYCTCTCTGCTGCCCAGGCAGTAAGGACAGAACAGACACCCATCTCTCATAATCAAGTCTTCTCTTTAGAGTAGCCCCAAGGCCCTTGGCACACTYTGTCTTGACCTGTTATTAAACGTTTCCGACCCACAGACAGGGTGTTTTTCACTGACCCCTTTCATGATCCCATAAGCTGAAAAGCAAGGCTGATTGCTTCCAACCAGAGCCGGTCACACAGGGGTCAGGGCAGTTTCGCTGATGCTTCTGTGCCTTAGGGTCCATCTGCTGGTGAGAAACAGGAAGGCAGCATTGCTGAAAAGCTGCTTTTTGTTGAATTGTGTGCCCTTCCTCTTACTGTAATGTTGGATTCAACCAAAGAATGAGCTCTAACACGGGCTTGACTGACACTTCTTTGTCTGTCTCTGCAGATCTGGTGCTGTACTGCGAAGCCTTTCTCACCACATACAGGACGTTTATTACCCCAGAAGATCTCATCAAGAAGCTGCAATACAGATATCCTTTTGCATGAATGACAGTTCAGCCTCTTCAAGGGTCAGGGCCGAGCAGTCATCGTGGAGGGAGTTGGTAGGAATTTGTTCAGGCAATAACAAAGCCTGCTGGCAAYGCCGTGGGTTACATGCTTACCATGGAGGTGTTGCACCCAACCTGCCCATCCCTGCTGAGCAGGGATTCTCTCCCCTCCACACGCTCCAAATGGGAAACCTGGAGCAGGTCGAGGCAGAGGGGAGCAGGCCGCCACGTACGGTGCCTGCTGCATGGAGAGCAGCGCCCTGTGTGCAGTTCCTTCCCTCGGCTCTGCTGCCGTGGCTTCCCTATTGCCTCGGCGCTGAGTGGGTCAGTGTCTCAGTTCAGGCAGTGCAAAGGCCTCCGGGGCTTTGATCCTGCAGCCACACGGCCAAGGCAGCCTGACGTCACCCTGCCCGTGTCGTGGCTCGTCACTGCCACCTGCAGCGGAGCCGCGCTCCTGCTGCCATCGCTTCTGCCAGGGACACAGCAAAGCTCATGGTGGAGCACTTGCCAGCGTGACCTCCTGCTTTGGAGAGGTGCTGGGGCATTCCCACGGGCCGCTGTCTGCACCCCGAGTCTCCTGGTCCACCTGGTGAAAGGTTTTTCCACCTTTTCTGTCCTTTTCCCCTTGCAGCAAGTTGGAAAGTGAGATCTGTTATGAGACCAGGTGTCACAGGGCAGTGGGGGGTTCACAGCAAAGCAGTGCTGCTCAAAGCATTTCCCCTTAGCCATACTGCTCTGCTAGCACGAATACTGCAAGGTGTAAGAACCTCCTCACGTCCCTGCTACCTGCACCTGCTGGTGTTTTAGTACCAGGTTGATTAGAGCACCACTATAGTGTCCCATATCTCCTGGAAGCTGAACACCAGTTTCAGTCAAGTATTTTGCTACTCTGATGTTCCTCGCAGTAGCTGCTTGTTCTACTAATGTCAGTCTGACTCTGCTAGGTTGTTTCTTTAATTTGTGACCCACATATGAGAAGTTCTGCCACTTTGCAGACACGTTTAAGAAGCGGGTCAGTAAGAACACCTTCTTCGTGCTGGTGAGAGTGGTGGATGAGCTATGGTGAGTTGCCTTCTCTGTTGTGGGGTTGGAGATATGGGGTCATAACAATGTGGAAGTCTACCAGCCGCGAACGTCGCGTTGCTTAAACCCCATTTGTGATGGGACCTGAAATCTCTACCTTGACGAAGGAGACAGCTGCAATGATGGACGCAGGAGAACCCCTTTTTGGCAGAGCAGGTTCTCTAAGCGTCCTCTCTGGGTCCGTGATTTAAGAATATCCAGTGAAGGGGATGTTTCTTTAAGAAAAGAATTGCTGGGGAGAGGAGGAATTCCAGTTACTTGGTTCTGCTTTGGGGAGGGGGTGGCACGACTGGACAAACACAAATTCCGTAACGTGAAATCCTAGCTCTGATTCTTGGGCTTGGGCTTTTCATCTTTTCCTCAGCTTAGTGGAGTTGACAGACGAAATTCTCAAGCTGCTGATGGACCTGGTGTTCCGGCTAGTCTGCAATGGGGAGCTGAGCCTGGCTAGAGTGTTACGCAAGAATATCCTTGATAAAGTCAATCAGAAGAATATGCTGAGACACGCCAATTCCACCAAGCCTCTCGCAGCCCGGGGGGTGGCAGCCAGGTGAGGAGTTGTGCACATAACCTCCTTTCCTTGCTCCTTCTGAGAGACGGGCTTTGCTTATGTGCACGTGCAGCAGCTTTCAAAATATAGTGATGGAAAGAAAACAAGTCTTGGTTTCTAGCCTTCAGTTGCATCCTTGTTTCCTACAGGCCGGGGACTCTGCATGATTTCCACAGTCACGAAATAGCAGAGCAGTTGACCCTCCTCGACGCAGAGCTCTTCTATAAAATTGAGGTACAGAGACAAGGCTGGGGTGAGGGTGGTGGCAGCGATTTTAACACAGACTCGCTGCAGTCTCTGCTATTGCTCCTGCTTTCCATGCACGCCTGTCGTGTTGCCTGAGACAGCTGGATTTGTGTCAGCAAAAGGCTGTGACCTCTGAGGAATCCAAAGCAGAAATCCTGTTTTAATGTATGATCATCTCCCAGTTCTCTCTCTCTCTGTCTTCCCTGGCAGATACCAGAAGTTTTGCTTTGGGCCAAGGAGCAAAATGAAGAGAAGAGCCCCAACCTGACGCAGTTTACAGAGCACTTTAATAACATGTCCTACTGGTAAGGAGATCACAGTGACCGTGGCATTGAACTGTGCTTAACCTCCAGTGCCTTAGGATTCAATGTATTCCTCCTTGAGGTGGATTCTCTTGTTAGAAGGATTGTATTTTTAATAGCATCATGCATGTATTTTGATGGGGACTAGATGCGGAACACTCTTCAAAGAGCCCAGAACACAAGGAATAGGAAATCATGAGGGTTTTGGAGGGCACAAGCGCAGTCTTTAGGGTCATGTTACTTCCTCATGGACATCTTTGAAATTGGTCCATTTTTGTTGTCAATTAAAATGCACCAGTTAAGTTGGATGCATCGTTGATCCACCCGTTTTGCAAATGAAGAAATCTGAGGTTAGAGTGGGGCCTCTGGATTTATCGTTCTCTCTGTTTTGTCTTCCAGGGTCCGTTCAATAATTATGGTGCAAGAGAAGGCCCAAGACCGAGAGAGGCTGCTCCTTAAATTTATAAAGATTATGAAGGTACCAGCTTGATTCTTGCCGTGAATCACACACGCTCTTCACTGAGTGTCTGGGGAAGGTGGGTGGGAGTGGGGGACATTCCTGTGAGCAGAGCTGTTTGTTGCCAGAAGACTTTTCAGATCTCGAGCGAAACTGGTGTTCTTCTTCACAGCACTTACGAAAGCTGAATAATTTCAATTCCTACCTGGCCATTCTTTCTGCACTGGATTCTGCACCTATCCGAAGGCTGGAGTGGCAGAAGCAAACCTCAGAGGTAAGGAACAGCAAGGACTTACATCTTTAGGGGGAAAAAGGCTGATTATGGTTACGGTATGAAACATCTGGGTGGGTCTTTACAGCTCAGTGGTGTCCTGATGTGGAGGGAAGGTGGAAGAATGCTCCCTGTCTGTATTAAATGTCACGGTGCTGAAAACCTGCAGTGCTTGTGGGTATTCTGACAGCAGCAAAATGCCAGCACAGCTACAGGCTGAGGGAACAGCGTCTCCCTCCCTGCAGATTGGAAGCTTGCTGAAGCTGAAAGCGGTGACATTCTGTGCACACAGTCGGGCTCACATTATTGAAGCAACTGGAGGTGTTTGCAAGGTGGCATTAACTCCCCAGCCTGCGTGTGTCTCCGGAGGGGAGGTCACCAAGAACGCTGGTTTTGTGGCAGTGCTGCCACCGTGGGCTTTGTCTTCTGCTAGGGCCTGGCTGAGTACTGCACACTGATTGACAGCTCCTCATCCTTCCGCGCCTACCGGGCAGCTCTGGCCGATGTGGAGCCTCCCTGCATACCCTACCTGTGAGTTGGTGGTTGTCTTCCCTCTGCCATTACATCAAGCAGTTCCTCCAAGTGTCCTCCTTGCCAGCAGCTTCTCTTCCACCAAACATTCCCTTTCATCCTGTATCTAGAAAACACATCAATTTGCCACATCTTTATAGCAAACTCACTTGCATCTCATCCTGTACTGGGGAAAAGCAGGGGACAACCCTGGGCAGTGCTCTCCCCTTCCCTGTGACATTGTATTCCTGCTATAAGATGATGGATTACTCTATCCACTGTTCCCCTGAGGATCTTACTCCTTTGTGTAAACACTGATGGTAAAATTCTATGGTAAAAAGGCTGTAGGGGAGGCATAGATGGGCTGCATAGCTACAGAGCATCTCATGTGCTGGGGACCATAGAGGGATTGTGCAGGTGAGTGAGGGAGGTGCAGAGCCCAGGGCTGTGTTGCTAACAAAGCCTCAACGCGAGGAAAGTTAATTTTGCATTAACTGGAAGGAAGAAACTTCCTGCTGAAGGGGTGTGGAGGAGATGTTCCCTCAAGGTTCAAATCTCACACTGAGGATGGCAGTTAGATTATGTGCAGCTGCCTTTTGGCTGGCTGTCCTGCCCGTGCGTCACTAACCTCTGTGCTTGTTTGCCAACTCCCCGGCCTGCCACCCCTTCTCTCTTCCAGAGGCCTAATTCTGCAGGACTTGACCTTTGTTCATCTGGGAAACCCGGATTACATTGACAGCAAAGTGAACTTCTCCAAGCGCTGGCAGCAGTTTAACATCCTGGACAGCATGAGGTGCTTCCAGCAAGTGTAAGTGCAGCCAAGGGGCCCGCAGGTTGCTCCACGTGGAGCATAGGAGCGGAGAGGGGAGCTGGAAGTCAAAACACGGTGATGGAGCCCTAACTATGTAAAGTTTCCCTGCTGCTCCTCTTCCCACAAGAGCCTTTCCCCCGTGTTTTTGTTGTTGCTGGTTCCTGTGCCCTCTCGGGCAGGGAAGGTTTTCCTTAATGCTATTTTTCCATAGAAGCCACATTTCTAAGTCACTGTCACGGGATCAGGGTGGTAGCATCACGTGTACACCCTGCTCCCTGGTGTCACATCGTTGCTGTAGGTGTCTGGCTCGGGCAGGACAGCCCCACGGCGCTGGATGTGCCCTGAGGGGGTGGCTCCAGGCTGGGGGAGCTTCCCGACGGGCAGCTCGGTTCACGGCAGCTGCTCTGCTCCCTCTGGTTTTGCAGGCATTACGACATCAAAAGAAACGATGATATCGTGTCGTTCTTCAACGACTTCAGCGACCATCTGGCCGAGGAGGCCTTGTGGGAACTGTCACTCAAGATCAAACCTCGGAACATCACGAGGAGAAAAACAGACCGAGAAGAGAAAACCTAGGAGGCGGCTTTGTGCGAGCGAGGAGAATTGCTCCGCAGGCGCCGAGGGCAGCTCGGAGACTGGAGATCCGTGTTTGTACCTGTTCCTGGGGGACGCCAGCTGGCAGCAGCCCCGCCGGGCTCCGAGCGCGGGAGCAGCGGCGCACGAGCCGCTCGCTGCCGCCGGCCGCGCTCGCCTTCCTTCTGCCCCGTCCCTCCGCACCGCCGACCAGCCTCCAAGCCGGGCAGAGCGGGAGGAGGGTCCCTTGCGGGCGGGTGGCTGCTCGCTGGCTGGTTTTCGCTGGCGTTTGGAGGACCCGAGCTTTGCTTTCCAGCCGCAAGGGAGGATCCGCGAGAGCTCCGCACCCGAGCAAGGCCCTTGCGTCGGAGCGTGGCCCGGCGCGAAGGAGCCGCCCCGTCACGTCCCTCTCGAAGCATCCTTAGCCCTGGGAGACGAGGATGGAAGAGGTGCCCGTGTCTGCAGGGGAGCTCTGCTCGCCGAGAGCTTGTTTTGTTTACAGGGGTGTTGAGTTTACCCCGATC
Source organism: Eudromia elegans (assembly GCA_003342815.1). Classification (NCBI taxonomy): domain Eukaryota; kingdom Metazoa; phylum Chordata; class Aves; order Tinamiformes; family Tinamidae; genus Eudromia; species Eudromia elegans. The sequence goes on from PTEX01000017.1 coordinate 3,968,595, forward strand.
TCTCTCGCCTTCCCGCGGGGAGGAAGGCGCCGGTCGGAGATGTGGAAGAGGCACTGAAACCGTGGGCAGGAGCCGCCGTCTCCAGCCGTCGTATCCCCCTCCTCCTCTCCAGTCTTGTTATTTAAGCAACGATAATCCCTTTGAACCCTGGAAATATTGACTAGCCGAGGTACCGTGGTTCACGCGGCCCGTGAACCCGTATCTTTTAGTGATGGTACTAGCTTTTGCACAGTAAAATCTGTAGTATATAAGACTGTAAATATTAGTATTTAGAAACCATTGAGGATTTTTTTTGATGCATGTCTGAAAACCATTGGATTTATAGGAAAAGAAGAATTGCAAAACAATATGTGTAAAGTTCACAGCCAGTGACAATGTCGTTCCGAGTGCTGGAATTGAGGAGGCTGGGGGCAGCCGCCGGAGCTGCCTGCGGAGCGGGACGCAGGATCCAGGCAGAGGAGCCAGCGGACACAATGCCGGAATGGTAAATGCCAGCGGGAAAGGAGCCCTGCTCCGGGCCGAGCCTGTCCCCCCACCTCACCCCTCCCTCTCGTTGTTGCCAAATGGTTTTGGGGGGCCAAGAGGGTGCCCCCTGGTAACCCTTGGTGCTTTGTGGTCCTTTCCTTGGGAAAAGCCTCGAGGAGGCGCCTTGGCCAGCCCAGCCGTGCCCGGAGCCAGCAGGGCACGGGCAGCCGTTCCCGCCGGCGCAGGGTAACCCGACCTGTTCGCTGTGCCTTATCCAGCCCCTGCGCGAGGGCCTCGCCCGAGCAGCCCCTTTGYGTCCCCCCCGTCAGCCCCGTCCCGTTGTTTACAGTGTGGATCATGGTTTTGCTGTCCGTTTCAGGGGCCCTGCAAGGCCTTTTGCAGGTGCACGCCGCTCGCAGGGTTTTGCAGCTCAGTCTCACGGAAACCCGGCCGTTCTGGGGCGGCGGGTGCCGGGCAGGCCGTTGTGCAGAACATCCCTAATTTATTCTCAGTAGCAGCTCCGTGTTCTCCAGGGCTCTCTTTAGTCCGGGTGAGGCAGAGCTCCCTTCTGCCCGCGGATTGCAAAGGCTCTGCCAGCCCCACGCCGGGGTCACAACCAGCTCTGGGCCCGGCGCCCCGCTCGCGTTCCGAATCCCTCGGGATGCATCTGCCTCCCGGTGGGTGCAGACGCAGGATGAGTCGCACCGCGCGGCCAGACGGTGTCCGGCAGAGCCTGTGCAATCCCGAGGCCCCGCAGCCTCCCAGCCGGGAGGTGATGCTTTCCCTTTGTAAATAAGATTTAAAACGAAGAGARAAAAAATAAGAAAAAGGAGCTTGTGAGAAGGCGACGCCGCCGGGGGCCGGCGCAGGCTCTCCGGTGGCGCGCTGCCCGCGGGGCACGGTGCTGGTGTCATGTACAACCGCACGGGCCCTTCCTGGGAGTGCCGTGGGGGGTGGCGGCACTAACGCAGCCCCGCGGGGACACGGGAGCCCAGCGCGGGGCGGCCGCGGGCACCGCCGGCCCCTGTGCCGAGCCCGGCCCCAACGCCCTCTGCTCTGCAGATTGACCCCTCACCCTGTCCCGACGGCGGCATCTTCCTGCAAACATTTCAAACCTGTAACTTTTATATAAAAAGACAAATAAACACCAGTAACGAACCTGCCTAACGATCCTGTTTACGGTGCATGCAGCTGTCTGTGGATTAAAGTGACGATCAAATCCACCTCTGGAGCTCGTGTGGCCTGGTGTTTTCCGTGGTTTTTGGCTCCTCTCTTGACCGTTTTTCTGCTCTTTACCCCTCAAGCCCCATGCCTGGTGCGGTGCCAGGAGGGTCTCATCCCAGTGCCCTCCTGGGGAATTTCTGCTCCCCAAAGGCTGCAAATAACCCCCACAGTGGCCTCGGTGCCTGGGCTGTTTCAGTCCTGGCAGCCTCGTGTCAGAATTCCTCCAGGAATAATGGGCATCTGCCGGTACCGGAGGAGGATGCCCGGACACTGACCCAGGCATGCGGATGCGCTCGCGGGGCCGCATCCAAGGGCCTGCTCTGGGAATGCCCGGCCTCCTGCCCCGCGCACAGGGCCGCCGGTACCAGAGGAAGCCCCGGGGTCATGGGGGAATTTATCCCGAATCCTGTGGCAAGGCTGAGATGTGGGGAGGGGCCCCCAGGTGCCTGGGGAACGCCAGCTTTGGATCCATCCATGTTTTATTGAAACGGCAGCAGGAGGGCAGCGGTACAGCGTGCGTCTGTGCAGGCGATACAGACCGGTCTCTAAACCCTCTGCCCTGTCATTAGTCACCAGGGCAGTTCCGATGGCTCACGTGCCCAGAGGTGCCCGCGCAGCCTCGCGGGGGCTGCAGTTCCAGTCTCAGCACTTGGTTTCCAACCCGGACGGAGGAAGATGTGGGCAGGGGACGGGACCGTCATCCCGGGCACCAGCCGCTGCACCAAGGGCCTGTCCGAGGGAAGCGGCTCCCGTTTCCACACGCAGCAGCCACCGCTTGGGCCATGGAGCCACCCCGGAGCTCCGGTCAACAGGGGCCGCGGCCTCATCCTGCCCCTTCCCGGGACGGGCTCCCGGCTGGAGCACCCACGTGGACAGGGCTGGAGAGACACGTGGGCAGTGGGAGCAGCCGGAGGCTCCGCGCCCGTGGGGACCGGGGCGGCCCATGCCACCGTCCGTCACCCCGCCAGCCCTGCCCGCGGCACCTGCCTCACAGGTAAAGAGCCACGAGGACGTAGGCGACCCAGCTGAAGGAGGCGAAGAGCCCGAAGAGGAGGCTGAAGAGCACGAGGGACTGGGTCTTCCTGGAGGCCCGCCGCGCCTGCGCCATGTCGCCCCGGCCGAGCGCCGCCCGCGTCTGCGCGGGGCCGGGGCCGTCAGGAGGGCGCGGGGGCGGCCGCGGGGCCGGCGGCGGCCGCTCTTACCTCGTGGGAGTAGACGAGCGCCGCGACGCCCGTGAGCAGGCAGCAGAACACGGTCACCAGCAGCGACTCCACCAGGTAGTCCCTGGGCGGGCGCCGGYGCGCGGGGACGGGGCCCACGGGACCTGGCGGCCCCTCGCACTGCACGGGCAGCGGCCACCGGGTGAACGCGGCCGCCCCGTCCCGCCGCCCCCCGCGCTGCCCCGCGGACACCTACGATGGCGTAGGGCAGCGGGCCGGGCGGGAGGCCGGCGCCCGGGCCCGGCGGCTGCACCACGGGCGGGAAGAGCAGGTGGAGGCTCTTGGGGTCCGGCGGCGAGTAGGGCGGCGGGTCCCCCCGTGCGGCCACCGGCTCCACGACGACTCCGGGACGGGCGCCGGGCTCCCAGGGGCACCCGGTGCCGCCCGCGGGCTCCGTTGTGGCCGCGACGTCGCCCTCGGGCGCTGCCGCCGGCCCTGCGGGGACACAGGGGCCACGTGAGCCCCACGTGRGCGCGGGGGGTGCCCTGCCCTCGGCTTTGGGGCGTCACGGCGGGATCTGGGAGCGGGTTTGGGACCCCAGGCCGGGCGCACCAGCCCTGCCCTGTGGTACCGCGAGGCGGAGGGGCGGCCACGCGGGGACGGGGCTGACCGGGGAGGTCCTGCCGGTTTCGCCCTCGCTGAGGCCGGGCCCGGCGGGGAGGCCGCGTGGCGGCGCCATGAACAGGCCCCTCTGCCGCCCCACGGGGCCCCTGCGGGGTTTGGGGGGAAGCAGGGGGGATTCGGGTTCCCTCGGTGGGGTGGAGGCGCTGGAGCGCGGCCTACCTGGCTGCATGGCGGCGCTGCTCCCGCCGYGGGGCCGGCCCGCGTTAATCATTGACCGGGGCGGCGGCGCCCGCGCGGCTCCGTGCCGGGACGGCGGCTCCGTCAACCGCCGCCGGCGCCACGCGAGCGCAGGGCGCACACRCGTGTGCACACGCGTGTGGAGTACACGTGTCCACAGGTAAAGGCGTGCTCACGCACACGTGTATCGATATGAGGACACATGAGCACGCATGCATGTGGACATACATCTCTATATATGTAGATATATATATATATATATATGTTGCCGCATGGCCATATGGGGGCACATGCACAGGTACGCAGGTGAGCCACGTGCTGGAGTAGGGGGTTGGACTCGGTCTCTGGAGGTCCATTCCAACCTCAACCATTCTGTGTGTGCATGTGTGTATATTATATAGTGTATATATGTTTATGTGTACATACGTGTATATACGTGTATACGCGCACAGCGGTTTCTCGGCCGCGCTGAGGCCGGCGCCGCCCATCGCAGCGCGGCCGCGCGCTGGCCCCGCCCCCAGCGGACTACACTTCCCGTGGTGCCCCGCGCGCCGCCCCGCCCCGCCCCGCGCGCCGCCATGGCCTCCGCGGGCGGCGGCGCCGGCCCCGGCGAGCCCGAGCGGCCGCATCCCAAGCCCTTCCTCATCGGCGTGAGCGGCGGCACCGCCAGCGGGAAGGTGGGAGCGCCCCGGCCCGGCCGGCCCCCCGCGGCCGCCGCCTCCTGCGGTGATGGTGGGGGGAGGCCCGGCCGCGGCGGGTGCAGGTGCATCGAGTTGTGCGCGGCCTCAGCGCCCTTCCCTCCCCTCATTGTGACAGCGGGTTGGGGCTGGGGCTGGCACTGAGGGGGGTGCAGGCAGCGTCGTGGCTGCCCCTTGTGCTCGATGTGGAAGAAGCCGCCCCAGAAGTGTCCCCGGGGGCTGGGGACGCGGGTCAGGGCACGCGGGGCTGCTCTGGCCTCAGGGGCAGCTCAGGGTGCTGCGGGTGCTCAGGGAGCCCCCGGCCCYGGCGTGGGCTGGAGCCCTGAAACAGCGGCCCTGTCCCTCGGCCTCCCCGGCCCCTTCCGAGCGGCCCTGGCCATGTCCGAGGCCCCGGATCGGGGCCGGGGGGCACCAGCAGGGCCCCATCTCGGTGTCGCAATGACAGCCCCGTCCCGGGCGGGTGGCTCAGACGCCTCCCGCGCTGCCCTCCCCGCAGTCCACGGTGTGTGAGAAGATCATGGAGCTGCTGGGGCAGAACGAGGTGGACCACCGGCAGCGCAAGGTGCTCATCCTCAGCCAGGACCGCTTCTACAAGGTGCTCACGGCCGAGCAGAAGGCCAAGGCGCTGAAGGGCCAGTACAACTTTGACCACCCAGGTAAYGCCGCGGCCGCCTGCGCGGCTTTGCCCGGGAAAGAGGGGGTTTGAAAAGCTTTCCGTGTGCAGGAACAGGCTGTCGCGACATACCTGCTGGGCTGGGAGGTTGCCACTTGGAAAGCTGCCTGCCATGGGGCCAGCAGCCCCCTCGGGGGGGTCACAGTTGTTAACACCAGTGTCAGAGTCTGTCTCTTCGCTCGAGACCACCAGCCTGTCTGTAGATTTCCAGGAACTCTCYTATGAGGATGAGCAGATGGCAGGAGATGGGGAGGAGGCTCCGCACGGTGATGTCCTGCTGGGGCTCGAGCCCTGTGAGCCTCTTCCTCCCTCTCGTGAGCCTTGTTTTAGGCAAACACACAGTGGAGTCCTGTTTGGGGACCAGCTGGAGGTTGCTGAAAGGGTCTGCAGAACACGAGAAGCATCAGACAACCTGCAAAGCTAAGCCAGAAAGGACAGAAATGTTTTTCCCCTCCGTGGTTGTGTCTTTAAGTTAAGTTGCACGCATGGGGAAACTATCAGGCAATCTTGGAACTTGTTTTGCTGCAGGTGCTAAAAGTCCTTTCACTGCAGCTCTGTGGAGCACAGTGCTGTGTGTCCACAGGTGCCACTGCTGAAGGGCACAGGAAAAACAAATACACAGAGCTCYAAGTCTTCTTCTGGTGGTTCTTTTCCGTGCCAACAATTGCTCCTGGTACTCTGGGAGGTGCTGCTTGGTGGCAAATGCCCTTGTGCCCTTGTCTGAAGTTTAGCGTCTGCTGTGGGTTAGGCAGGGTGGGGCCACCTCTCCCAAATAGCCTTAAAAATGTCAGATTTTCTCATGTACTTTAACAGTCTAAAAGAGACATATACAAGTAAATCATATAATTGCCAAGAGGTGAGAAAGGCAATGTCACATTTGGGATATTTCAGTGTACTGTAGTTGTTTATAAATTTTCTCTCCCTTGTGTTTGTAACCAAATTTGAACAGTCTGGGGATGAGATTGAATAGTTTGGGGGTGGAGAGGGTGTTGGAGCCAGAAGTTCCTTTTGCACAATGGAACAGTTGACAGGCAATAGAAATAGGAATAGAAAACCTTAGCAGAGCTTGTGCTGTAGCAGCAGCTGAACTTCCCCTTTATACCTTCCTCTTGCAGATGCTTTTGATAACGATTTGATGCATACAACCTTGAAAAATATTGTTGAGGGGAAAACAGTTGAGGTACCAACCTATGACTTCGTGACCCATTCTAGGTAGGTGTCAGTTTTGTGCCAGGTCTCTGGCTGGTGCTGGTTGAGGTCTCCTGCTCTTCCAGGTGTAGGAGCKGCCCCAACTGGCCCTCACAGACTCCGAGTGCGGTGCAAGATCCAGTTAACTGAGTGCTCTGTTTTTGTTTCCTTGCCCGGCAGGCTGGAAGAGACGACAGTGGTTTATCCAGCTGATGTTGTTCTGTTTGAGGGGATCCTGGTCTTCTACAGTCAGGACATCAGGGACATGTTCCATCTCCGGCTCTTTGTGGACACGGACTCGGACGTCAGGCTCTCCCGCAGAGGTACCGCGCCGCTGTCGGCAGTGCTGTGGCTGTGCTCCTTGTCCAGCGGTCCCTCTTCCTTGCCCATCTTTGCCTTCATTCCATAAAACTCACCCTTTCTTCTTTTCCTGTGCCAGTTCTGCGAGATATGAAACGTGGCAGGGACCTGGAGCAGATCCTCACTCAGTATACGACGTTTGTCAAACCTGCCTTTGAGGAATTCTGCTTACCGGTACCGCATGGGTCATTAACTTGATTTTTTTTTTTTTTCTTGTGGAAAGGGAAAAAGTTCCTTGGGAATTAACTCTTTTGTGGTTGTAGTTTTTGGTATTAGTCTTTCATGAGTCCCGCACTCTCCCTTCTGCCCTATCTCTTTAATCACTACAGGCTGTTTGTTGAAGGAACCTAAGGTTGGTTCTCTCTGCTTGCAAAGCACCATGATACTGCACAGTGACCACACACGCTTTCTCCCTGCTCACTCCAATGGCTGYGCTAGCATGGGGCTTTTGACTGAAACACACCCCACACTGCATTTTTTAAGTTTTTGAGGAAAAAAAAGATCTGTTTTACAGTAGACTCTCAACAAGGAGTACTGAGGAAACTTGGGGCAGATCATTATACAGTCTACTTGTTATTCTGCACAAGGCAAAGCCATTTGAGCTGCTTACGTAATTATATTAATTTGTAAAATCCCTTGAGGATAAGATTCTGTATGTGGATTAAAGACTAGCCCGGGTTTCTTTTGTTCTGGATCAAAGCAATGTTGGCATTGTTAAGATATTCATTAAAAATGCTGAATTTGCTAACTGATTTATAAGTAGAGAGGGGGGAAAAAAAACAGAGGTGGCAAAAAAAAAAAAAAATTGTCATCAGAGGCAGGAAGGAACTTCAGATGCCCATGAGGGGCCTTGGCTTTTTACAGAGACTTAGTAATGGCTTGTGAAATATTGATTAGAGCCACCTGTTACCAAACAGCTCAGCCTTGAAGCTCTGCCACACACTATGGACAGACCCTTTCAAARGTGTAAATGCAAGTTCTCACTCGATCTGCCTGGTCAAGTGCCCACCCCGTTTACCTGGTGACCCACTGCAGAGGTGCATGTCCACTCTGTGTTACCCAGTAGGACTTTTCAGTTCATTTAGATACTGCCAGGAGGGTGAGCTTTAACTTGAGCATTAAAAAAATCTCCTCTATCTTTCCTGTTGGGTCTCAGGCTGCTGTTAGTTTCTTCCTTGAATTTAACTTTAGCCAGTGAGTCTCCACCACCATTTCTGTTTTGCAGACAAAGAAGTACGCAGATGTGATCATCCCCCGAGGCGTGGACAACATGGGTAAAAGRGCGCTCAGCTCGGAGGAACCCACCTCCCGGGGTGGCTCTTGGGGGGTGCCTGCACGTGGGGCACCCCTGCATGCCCATGTGCAGTGGAAGRCTTGTGCTAGAGGAACCTGGGAGCCCAGAGCCTGGCGTGAGTCTGCCAAGGGCCAGGACACACTGCACTTCCTGGAGGTGCAGAGCAGGATGCTGGTCTAGGGGCTGGCATTGCCCTTGTCTGCCTCCCTCTAGCTGCAGAAAGCAGCCACAGGTTCCTTTAAGGGCCTGCTRTTAATGTATACATTTGAGTTGGAGGGTTGGATGATGTGCATTTTTTTGCATAGCTCAGCCAGGAACACGTGTCCTGCACTGTCTGTTTCCCTCTGCAGTTGCTATAAACCTCATAGTGCAGCACATTCAAGACATCCTGAACGGTGACATCTGCAAGTGGCAGCGAGGGGCYGTGAACGGACACGGCCGGAGCTACAAGCGCCCGTTCCCTGAGCAAGCAGAGAGCAGCACGGTGCTCACAGCCGGCAAGCGCTCGCACCTGGAGTCCAGCAGCCGTCCCCACTAACCTGCCAGGGCCTGAGGGAGCTGCCTCTGGTCCACATCAATGCCCAGGAAAACTTTGGGCAGGAAGAACTGTTAACAAAAGTGGTTTGTGAAGTGCCCTTTAAATGATCGCTGCAGCAGYGAAGGGGACACTGGTGGGAAACTTCTCACAGCAAGGAGAGGAAGAAGTTGGACTACTGCCTCTCTCCCTGCTGAAAACCCTCCCCTTTCTCTCTTGGATGTCTCACTATTATGTTACTCAGTGAAGCAGTTAGAGGCAGTTCTACTTGCCTTTTTTTTTTTAATTTTCAAAATAGCATCTAATGCTGTGAAGTCACTCTTGAAAGTTAAGCGCTACCAGGTGTTTAACGAGATAACCCATTTCCCCAGTGCTGCTCTTCCTTAGCAGGAAACTTAGGTACATGCTGTTGCTTTTTATTTTATAAAAGGCAGACAGTCTYTCTGTGTCCAAGAGAGACAATAACAGACGCTCTTAAATTAAACAAGCAGCTAGTCTTCCCTATCCCTGCTCTGGGGGACCTAGTCGTGGCATCACTTTCTTGCTGGGCAGGCTCCTGTATCACCCATAGCTGCTGCAGAGCAGGAGGTGGGACCTTATGAACACAGCAGTAGAGGAAGCTCRTCCCCATGCTGGAGAGGAATCACAGGCTCGCCAGGAAAAGAGGGAACCTGCAGTTCACTACRAGGACRGGCTTGAGAAACAGAGTGAATCTGGGTTGGAATYTGCACCTACCAACTCCTGGGCCTTGCTGTGCTCTCTGTAGGGTAGGCTGTCCTTTTTGTACCCAAATAGAGTCCTTTTTGCCATAGCTACTGAGGAGTGAGCGCCAGCTGGATTGAGTTGCTCCTGGAGAAAAGAAATGTGATCTTGTCAGTTTTAGTGACCGAGGACATTTCTGTACTGCTGGTTGCAGGGTCTGCTGGGCAGAATCCATCCACTTACAGAACTGAGTAGTTCAGTCAGCAGAGGGGAAGTATCTGAATTACCCTTCCTGCTGGAACAATCTTTCCACCCTCTAATAGAGTCAGAATGCTTACCTTACACTTGAGCAGTTTTAAACATGTGAATATTCTGGTTTTCTAAAAGGAAGATGAGGTTGGAAGTATAAAAAGTGAGAGCCCTATTTCTACARTTTATCCCAGTTGAGTTGCACCACAGCAGCAGTTTCTGGAGAACTTCTGGAATGAAGTCTCAGTTGGGCCTTTAAAACATTTCTATGTTATATCTTTCTGTCACTAAGTCTGCGCTTACAGTAGCTCAAATAATCAAGGGGGGGAATGTTATTAGGAGGAACTTTTTTGTATTTGTTAGTTTTCTAAACCCAAAATCYGTGTTGGCTGTGGATGTTTTGCTTTGTCTAATAAATGAATCAACAGTGAGCAGAAATGACCATTTTATATAAATGCCCTTCTGTTTTGTGAGTTTATGTTGTTATAATGAAAAGTAGCCCAAACATTTTTGGAGATGTTTTTATACTCAACAGTATAAGGTCAACGTGTTAGCTTTATTTCTGTAATGAATGAAGCTTTACAGAAATGAATAAAAATGCAGATTGCACTGTCATCTCTACAGCATCTTCAGCACTGTAGAGGGTGGYAGAGAGTGGTACCTGTTGGTGAACACCCTGGCACAGGGGTATGTGTGGGTAATAGTGAAGCCAACAAGAGAAGGGAGTTGGTTTCCTGCTGCAGAGCTGTGTTTAGGTCGGGGCGACAGACGGAGCATGGGAGTTCACTGACACCGCAGCTATCAGAGCAGCTTTGAGTAGTGAAATAGTCACTGTATGCTCCCTGGAGAGAATCTGGTGTTTGATCACGCCGTTCTCATGAGGATCAAGGTAGCCCTGAACAATATCAGTTAGAGCAGCACACAGCTCTACAGTTAGAAAGACCCGGGCCAGTCTATACTGCTCAGTAAGGGCTGTGTGCTCAGGAAGCTTTGATCTCTACTGCAAGAGGCTGCTGCAACCACCAAGAAAAAAAAAGTTAAACCTGGCCTGGGTCCTACACTGGGTGTGGAAAGCRTGTGCAGGAGCACACGTTCCCCAGTAACGGTTCTGTGTGAGGGAACCCAGTCCTTATCTTGCAGCCTCTGTTACCCCATGCAGTCGAGGATGCCAGCTGGGGACAAGGGCTGARTTAGCTATCTATAGTTTTCTTTTTTTCCTTTTTTTTTTCCCCAAATATATACAAGTCAGAGCAGACTTCCTTTCACCATTATCAGTACTATCTTCCTTAAGGCTYCTCTTCGGAGGTATAACCCTGTAACCTAGCAAACACAATAGGCTACAGGCTTTGTAATTATTCCGCAACATCTCTGGCTCTTTCTGGCTTTGCCTGTCTTTTCTTGGCCTGCCTGGAGGTTTGTTTTTAGCTAGTTCAGCTGTAACAGCATTTTTAATGCCTAACTTATTTTGCTTAGGCTTATAAAAATTATGGTTCTACCACATGATTGCACACAGATAACAGCAGCAAGTCATTAACTACGTAGAATGAGCTATTTATAATCCTGGCATAATGTTGTGCCTGGTAGAGAAATAAGGATGACCACAGAGGCCATGAACCTGGGGGCACCAAATTCGGTGCAGAGGAATACAAGCCTGGGGCGATACCGGAGCCCACAGAGTCTTATTACTGGTAGTTAAATGCAAAGGTGGGAGCTGGGCAACAGCAGGAACTGGTATATAGAAGACTGTTCATTTAGAGTAACTTTTGTTGTAACGTTACCTTAGCTCAAACAAGAAAGAACAAAGTATAAAAGTGCTAGGAAGCACAAACTAGACCAACAAACCATCACCATCAGACTCCCTGCAGAGGAAGATTAAACCCATCAGCAGCATCGTACTCCTCTCAGCACAGGACCTGGGGTGCTGACAATTTGCTGTGACTCTCCCTCACCAGATTGATGCCAGTAGTCTTASAGCCTCCAGGCAGAGAGGAAAGGGTAACATAACAGTAGCCACTGGGACATGTATTTGTAACGACTTCAAGTACCACTGCTGAAACCTGTAACACTTTAACAGTGGGGTTTTTTTTTTCTGTATTTTTAATTAATTAAATCTGGACTAATGTCAATTACTTGATCAGACTGGTAATGTKTCAATTATTATACAATAAACTCTTGGCTTTTTGCATTAGAGCTATTGCCATTTGCCTGCAACAAGACCATCATTGTAACTGAGGCTATTACTGTTTTCGGATGAGGATGTTCCAGCTGTCCTTCCAGCGCAAATCCTTGAGCTCMGCAACCGACAGAGAGGGATCCCCATAGGTCACAGGGCTGAATGTGCAGTAGACAAGATAAAYCGAGGAGAACCAGGCCACAACGAATGCGTTGAACATGCTTTTGGAAAGCAGAGATCTGGAATGGGATGTTGGCGGTGGGGGAAGAGGAAAAATGAGAATTCAAGTTACATCAAAAGTGCAGAGCCCCTTTGTTCCACCCCGCCATATGTTCTCCTACAGGAAGATGCAAAAATGTGGCCAAAACCATGCTGGAAGCACTGGAAGAAAGATCCAAGCTACTTGTTTTGTCCAGCTCTGATAAAAACTGCCATGACTCACGTACCTGCAGAGATGATTGCTGAGGTGCTGTAATACGATGGGAATCAGGAGAATCTGGAACGTGAGGGCAGGCAGGTAGTGGTACAGAAAGAGCGTTTTCTCCATCAGGAAGAAGGGCAGGTAATTCACAGCCCAGCCTCCAACACAGATCCYCCCAGCTGATACCCAGAGCTGCCAGGCATCTGCCAAAGAGAGCAATCTGATCCTAATACTATCCTTAAAAACACCACCTGTATTAAAAGTGCTTTAACTAACTTGATCACACTKCTCAGTGGAGGGAAATGGTTAAATTATATCACACGGTTTTGCAGCACCTATCAAGAGAGACTAATGCCAAAATGAAGCAGTTTCACCCCATAACAGTGGGAGGTACAGAAAGCCCAGGGRAAACAGGCCATGCAGTGGAGATGGTCCCTCTGGCATAGAGGGCACATCTAAAATAATAAAAAACTCCCAACAGAGTCTGTATCTGCCTCTATTCCCCTTACAACAGTCAAAGAGCTTCTCTGTACAGTCCAAACCTAATGCCCAGAGACGGATTTTATCAAGTAAATAACTAACTTCAGTATTAYGCTGGCTGCTATACTGTCTGTTAAGATGATTGATGGTCACCTTGCCAAAGGCCATAATCAGTCTCTTGCTGGGAAGGAAAGAGAGGGAGCCCTCCACACACCTCACCTGTGTGTCCCAAATAAAAAAAATACTTGAGAGCAATGGCACAGGAAAGAGCTACCACAGCTGCAAACATGTGGCTCTGGCCCCCCACTAAAGTCTGGCAGAACAAGAGAACTCATCTCTATCAGAGTCAGACCTTCGGGAATGTCGTAAATTCTCCTCCTTCGCCGCACCAAGTACCACARTGACAAACACACGTAGATCAGAGCAGCTACATTAGCTGATGCCCAGATGAGAATATTCCCAATGAGGTGGATCTGAGCCTGCAGGATATGAGATGGGCTGAGTCAGAAGATGGAACATGCCACAGTTCTTTTAGATAGGATCAAGTACTATCCCACACATACTTGCTGAATTAAGAATTCAGCATATACCYGATTTTTCTTGGAACAAGGCAAGCTGATAAACTTTGACACTCTTAGGCTCTTAGTTTTTTTTAATGTATGGTATATTTAAAAGATACTACTGAAGATGACTCATCTTTTAAGCAGAATCAGCAATGGTAAATACTAAATTGCAGTTTTTCTCTTAAAAAAAAAGGCAAGAAGTGTTTTCATTAAAAGAAATAATTGTAAAAGCAGTATCACATGTTTGTTAAAAAAAAAAATTATCCTCCTAGAAAAAAATTACTTGCTTTGATAAGTCTGGGATTCAGCAAAATCTATTCTGGACCAGCTCTTTGGACTGAACTCTCAGTAGCCCTGCTCTCACTCCTGGAGCTCACATCRGAACTAACCTGCTTTGTTCTATGGGCTCTCATTTACTGTCTTCAGACTTACCCCGGAGGTTGGGTGGAGCCAGTAGGCAATGTTTGTATCCATTGTGATCCAGTCCAGAGCAGAGGAGCTGTATTTATGCTCCGTTTCTTCATTTTTCAACGTTAATATCTTCCACTAGAACGAATGAAAAAGAATTGAAGTCCTAAATGAGAAATCAAGGATGGATGAGCAGCTCCAGCTGCAAGATCTAAGCTCCTAACCTGAAAGCGAAGAAAGAGTTTTCATCTCTTGTACTCAGTACTGRTAATTAAAATGGTTTTATTTTGTTCTAATGAAATGCAAAATCCTTAGCAAAWTTCTGAAATGTTAATAAGGGGCATCAACACTGCTGATTTCACACATACAGGCATTAAGGCTCAGTTTCAGAGAGACTCTGGATGCCTAACAGCTCTTCCTCCCTTTTCATTTTTAACACAGTCATTCATGTATTCCTTACTGAATAGTACAGTTCAGAGCAGTTTTCTAAAGCCCCTCTAAGGGCATTCAGATTTTTTTTCTTAATTGAGGAAGCTAAMTTACTCTATCAGCAAGGAATAAACAATGACTTTTCAGACTCAGAGGTTGTAGAAATGTCTAATTTCCTGCTCAGCAGAAAAATAAAGGACAAAGTCAACAGAAAGGGAACAGGAAGATATTTACCTGCAATTCTGCAAATTTGGCCATGAAGCTAAGGTTTTTGCTGATGTCCATCTGCGTAGGAGAGTGGAGCTCCACTTCCCTTTCTTTCTGCTCTTGGCCTGGAAKAAAACAGCATAGCTCAGAAAAAGCAACATAACAGCAGAGAATTAAGGGATGAGCCCATGCATTGGACACARTCCTGTGCCATGTGCACTAGGTGAGAGTGTGCAGAGGGTTTGGACTAGATGACCTCTAAAGGTCCCTTCCAATGTTAAGGATTCTATGATTCTGTGCTATAATTCTGCTCTTCACTCAAGAKGCCTGCAATAGTCTGATAGTAAAATAACTCTGAGGAAATTTTTAAAGGTCTGGATACAATGGTAGTGGTAGAATCTGCCCAAAAGCTGTTCAAACTTACTATTGTCTATCTATGTGTGGTCAGAACACCTGMGGACTCTGTACCCAGCACAAACAATTCCACGGGACAGCATCTTTCCACCCATTTGTACTAGAAATATCCAACACAATGGGTAAGTTTTGCACAACCAAGGCAAATAATACTTTTATGCAAAATACACACATTGTGTATTAACATGATACCTTTCTATGAACAGGAGAATCCCCATCACAGAAATCTGTCTAGAGACCACGTACTTTTCCCGTATCTGTGCTCTTCCACGTTCCACACCATGCTCTGATGGTAGCCTTTCGACAGCTTCTCTCCAACCACCTCCAGCTGCCGGTATCCCCACTCAGGTAGCGATGCTCCACTGAGCTAAAAGTGAAAGATGTTTTAGTCTTACAGAGCTGCCAATTCAAATTTCAGGATGGAAACTGCTATGCCCTATCTGAGCAGTGCATGGGAAAAAGGGACTGGTTTTTTGGTGGGTTTTTTGGGGGGGATTTTTTTGAGCAATCTTTTTGTTTCTGTCTATTTAATAATATGTTTGGTTTAYGTGAGTTGGGCCTTTGGAGGCACAGATAGTATGCAAGTCACATGTAGGAAAAACCCCTAGCACTTACCTTTAGCACTGCAGAGGTGTTCACATGAACAAATCTCACTTCTGACAGAATTGTTTTCCACACATCTGTATCAGATTCTCGATTTACAATTTCCTACAATAAATAGATGAATTTTGATTTTCATTTTTCCTCAGCTGTTTCTTCTAGGCAACAATGTGCCCCTCCCTATAACTACTCACCACTCTCCAGAGRTTCTGTGCTGGCATGGAGATGTTATAATCAATATAACAGGAGACTTCTTGGGCATGGGGGCTAAGAGGGGCAGCAACATCATGCCTGCAGGATTGATAAAAATAAGCACCCATAGACCCTCCAGTATCATTTACCAAATTTATATGAAAAAAAAAAGTCCATGGAGGTATTGAGTTGGCTTAGACCAATTTCATCAACAAAGTAAACCCAAATAACCCATTTGTACAGACTGAACTGTTTACTCTGAAAGAGAACACTCCCATTAACAAGAGCTGCCAGGAACAGGCTTGGAGGAAGCCAATACAGATGACTGCTGTCCTGGGCTGCAGAACAATTCCTGACTGTGACAAACAGAGAAGCTCTTCACTGGKGTTTCTGATAATGAACAAATTGGGTTTGGAAGGAACACAGCAAAACCCAAGGTCAGGATGTTCCCCTTCCAAATCTGAGCAATATTCATTGGCATGCCAGATAGGAATCAGGAGGCCATTTCATCGTGCACTCTTTACAAAACAGGCAGGAACCCCGAGCCTCAGCACACAAGTGTCTCCAAAATATTGTCCTAACTTTCACAGCACATCCATCATCCAAGATCATGCTTTGAAAATCATCAGAACTGCCAGCTATTGGTCTCACAAAATAGTAAATATCTCCACCTTCCTGGAGAGGAAGCAGCGAAAGGAGAAGGATAAAGCCTCACAAAGGGAAATACGTACTGATGCATCTGTAGAACCACCATTAATTGTATCAAATAACTATGGGCCAACATGTCTGCATCCACTATTAACCCCTTTGAAGACCCATAGCACAGTAGACCAAAAACAACTAGCAGGCACTGAGTAAGATTTTGGTTAATACCACATCCTACTGCCCATCCAACTGCACAAAATAAATAAGCACCGAATCCTTTCTCTGGAGYACAGGGACGACCTACATGATGAACCCTCCTAGCCTCGATGTTTAAGAATCCATGTATAACAAGTAGTTTATAGTGTAGCTGAACATAAGGGTCCTGCACCTCCACTCCAAATAGTTATTCAGAGAAACAAGAAAACATTGAGCAAGCAGATTTGAAAGAGGACAGGGGAAAAATAGCCTTACGTGTTGAGGTATCGCGTCGTGATCCCATGCACCAGCTGCACAATGTGTCCGTGTCTGACAGGACGGGGTGGGTTACTCACCACCAGCTGCTGCCTGGTGGAGTGAGACACAAGAGGAAGTGGTTACCCTTGTCCCTCTAAATAACGCAACCTTGTCACATCCAAACTGTCAGGTCAAGAAGACACAGACATGGATAAAAGGAGAGTTGGCATGATGAAAATTTCAAGCAACTGACAGATTACACCATAAGGGAAACAAGGCTTGCCAAGGCGAAGGAGAGTTAAGGACAGAACGAGTCAGGGTACTGGTAACGGGATACCGACAACCCAGCCTTTAGCTCAGTGGTCTGAATCCAGGTCAGCCAAGAGCGAGTCCAGATTATTCCCATCCAACAGCTGCTTCATGGCTTCTGTGCAATGAGTAAGTGTTTCAGTGAGAGCTGACAGGTGTTCTTACTATCACCAGWGTCATTTTTGGCAAAGATTAATGGTTATCTCCATGAAGGAGACCAAACTCAACTTGCCTCTTAACAGGCTGGATGCGTGTTCTGGCAAGGGGCAATGCTGCAGCTGATGTAGCTGCTGCCTGTTCTCGATCACTCCGTGAGGTTCACAGGCAGCCTACATATTCTCCAGGGCTTTTAAGAGTCCTGTGTCTGAAAAAAATTAAGGAGATACCATTTTMTRTAGTTCCCACAAAGTGTCTGGTCAGGTCTACCCTTGCAAGGTTTGTACTACAGCCAAACTTTTCTGGCGTGGATAAGATTTACAATAGCACACGGTCCTGCTGGCAGGACTGCTTATGCAGTTCCCAGAGTAACATGAGAAACCTACAAAAGCAACTTTTTGATCAGTATAAAATGACATCACAGAAGGGCTTTCACGGGCAGAGCTGCAGGAACAAAGAGTCCCACTCCTAACTGACAGTTACACGAGGGAAACGCTCAGTCACGGACACGCACCTGGAATTCTTCCTGATATGGCAGGCTTGACAGTTCAACCCACATTTGAACTACAAAGAAATATTCATTCTSCAAAAGTGATTTCTACTCTCTTCTGAGACCTATTGAAATTTGACAAAACTCATCAAGGCAATTTAATGCCAAGGCTTCCACACTTCAAAAAAGCAGAATTTCACTTTCATGTACAGCAGCTGAAGAGTTCCCATCAATCTCATCTCTCTTTAAAGTTCTCTTTGCGCACTGCACAGCTCAAGCTCTGATGGGAGCAGAAAATAGAATTTCTGAGCATTCAGTAATGCTTCTAACATAATGAAGATAATGGAGAAGCGAGACAGCCTGGCCAACTCTGCAGCTGAAGTCATTTTCCTCAGGGCTTCAACCTCAATAAGGAGAGAACAGCTATGTCCAGTCTAAGCTAAGTACTACTTCTGTGTGCTTGCAGCAGGTTGGCATTTAAGTGTCTTGCATACTCACATTCCAGGATCTTTGACAATCCACCAGTTGTTCACATCCTTGAAGGGATAGCACGTCACCTGCTGTTGATGTGAACTACCTCGGCCATTATCGTACCTGAACAGAAGGTTAAAACAAAATAGGAACAGTGGAATAGCACATGTGGTCAAGAGGCACTGCAAGACAAACCTGCATCAGAGCACTGGCTCCTCTCTTACGGAGCACAGAAAACCTGTGCATTTACAGTGTGCTCTGAAGGCTTAATGGACAGAGTGCCAGAACCCGAACTAAGGTATCTGGATTGCCAGATGAACCAGGGCGTATTTTCACCCTAAGATTACATARTAAACCAGATTCCTCACCTGATAGGATAAGTGTTCTTGTGAGAATGGAGCCAACACTGCATGGGTGTGCCCAGTACATTCCGCAGAGTAATCTGGGAGCCATAAGCCACCTCTAAGGGTTGGCCTTGAGTGATTCGAGCTAGCCCACCCTGCAAAGCATAATGTGAGGGTGAATGGAAAGAAGAAACTGCAACCCAGAGGCTTTTTAAATTCTGCTAAGAGTCACTTCTCACTTAAGCAGGAGTAGCAAATGCCTTCCTGTATCTTCGGGCTGTATCTAAAAAAGTTCATTGGTAAAAAGCTTTCCATTTGCTACTAAGATTTCTATCCCTTTAAAAAAAAATTTAAAGCAGTATTACAGCACCAAAGCAMTAAAAAGGAATAAATACGTTGAATCAAAATAACAAGAGTGCAGGTGTGACCACATTTCCTTTACCTCTAAGCTGGCTTGGAAAGCACTTGTCATAATCTGGTCATGAGGCCCAGAGCGGTACAGCAAAGCCAAGTGAACATAGAAGAAGGACAAGTACATTGTCACTGGGATGATGATGAGAGCCAGCCCTCGAGCCAGAAAATGGCACACCAAGGAAACCTAGAACACAGACAATCATTGTTTTCATGCCCCAGATACTAAAAATACTGCTGCACATTACTTGTTTTACTTTTACAAATTCTACAATATGAGATACACAAACTATGACATGGGACTGCAGTATAAAAAGCAGCTACAGGTACAATTGTGACCTGTAGTTTGGAATCTCCCAGGTGTTTCTTGTTATGAAGAGTTACACACAATATATTCTGAATGCTGTGCTACCTACATTTGACAAATTTTGGTCTCCAATCATATGCCAGAAGTGGAGTCCTGCAACGACCAAAAGCAGCATATAGGTGAACAGGCCCATATATTTTACTCTGAAAAAAAAAAAGAAATCAAATAGTTTAAAACCTATACACATCTATGACTGTTACTTAACGCAAGATGCATACATTCAAATTCTCTCTTGAACGGGATGCATTTAAGTCTAAGGGTTTTCATTCATGACAAGTTCAGTAAGGTAATACACATTCACTTCAAGGCTTTGACCCTAGAAGACATAATTTGTTTGCTAATTAAATTAAGTAACTGGCAGTGACAAAGGAAGAGACGCTTCTCAGTAACAGAGTGACAGATCAGAAAGCACTGAGTCACTAAATTCAGACTTACTGAAGCTTGAATGGACTATGAAGGAGGACTGAAATGCTCGTGATAACTTATAAAGACACCTCCAGGAAATACATTTATGTTCTTCCCATGCTATTAATCTTTAATGCCTGGCATTGCTCTCAGTAAAGTAGTATGTTTATTTCAGAAACAGTCTGTTGGGCAGGGAAGTCAACTTACAACAACCATGTGTTGGTACTTACCCAACTGCACATGAACAAGCTACTCCAGTCAACAGAAGCCAAAACCACCATCTTACAGAGAAGGCACTTAAATAAAAGGACAAAGGAAAGAATGTTACAATGAGATCAGAACAAACACTTGGATTGCTAATATACTTGCTTGAATATAGGTAATTTAACTTGGAAAAAAAGCCTGGGGGACTCAATAACTCTTATTCTACTCAGAGGTATCTCATACACAATTTCCAACCTGCCAGGAGGACAGGATCAGAGCCCAGGGGCAGGTCAGCCCTGAAGGTGCAGGATCCATACCTGGGTCCACCTTTCTGCAGTGGACACAGTGGAGRAAGATGGATGCAGGTGGGAGGGAGAGAGATGCAGAAGAATGCTCATCCCTAAAGCACCTGATATGGGGGTGGGAAAATAGGAAGCAAGTTCTGAAAATAGAGACCCATTTTTTCACRTGTTCCAGAAGAAACACTGTTAGAATCTGTTGCACATCTGGGCAGTGGAAACACTGTGCCTGCAACTACCCAATGAGCTGCTCCAAGTGCAGCTAAATTCAGGGATGTTTTAACCAYGCGGTCAGAACTGCTGAAAGTGTGAGCAGAGCTAAAGGGGCAGCACTGACAGCAAGCGGCTGTGCTGGCAGAGCTCCCCACTGCAGAGATCAAAGCGGATCCACTGCAGAGTAGTGTTCTGGAGTTGAGTGCAGTGGCACAGAGTGCAGTGGAGTTTGGTGGAGTATCACAGAATCACAGAATGCTAGTAGTGTGGTAGTGTGGTATAATATGGTATGTAGGGAGGTGATATGAGGAAAAATGAARAAATGTGACAAACAGCACATGGTAACGTGGAATGTGAGTAAAACTAGAGGAATGTGGTATAAAGTAGCCCATTACATTTGACCTTTTGGAGTTGAACTTTGATCATTTCAGCATTACTTTTGACCTTTTGGAGTTGACCTTTGACCTCCTGGAAAAGTGGTTTAATTGGTAAGAAAGTGGTATAAAATGGCAGGGAATTAGGTGAATGAAAGTGGCATAAGAAAGTACACAGTTTAATGGACTAAACCAGCAGAAAGAAATCTGGAGTAAAATGGAGAAGCAGAGAGTCAACAACGGGGGACAGCTCCATGATCAGGTCCAAGGTCAGGATCCACAAACAGGTCAAAGGACAGGCCCAGGGTCAAGGTTCACAGTCAGGTCCGGTAATAGGTCTAGGGTCAGGTCCGAGGTCAAGGTCCAGAGTGAGTAAATCATCTCTGAAGGTCCCTTCCAACCTTCATAATGCTATGATCCTATGAAGGTGAAGTAGTGCAACATGGCATCTTAAGGTGCTCAGGCATAGAATTTACAGACAGAACAAGTGAGTTTTAGGAAGGGGGAGTGACTTACAGAAAAACAAAAAGAGTCTGTGATAAAAAGAGTCATCAAAAGAATGCAAAAGGTTCAGCAGCAATCCAGCTTTACCTATAGCTCTGTGAATTGTAGAACTTCAGGAAGCACAAAACTGCAAGCAGGATAAAAAATATCAATATTGATTCCAGGAGCATGAACCTCGATTGAGTGATCAAAGAGTTCTCTGTTGAAAAACAGAAATGGACACAAGATTAGGGACTCTTACCTAGTAGTTTCCTTGATTCCTGGTAAGTGCTTTACCTCAGCAAATAATATGATTATGYAAAAGAGGAGGCTACCTCTGTATGAATGGCCAATCTATTTCCTATTCTTTTTAAAGACAACTCTCGAATGGCACCCTCTACACAGCTGTATGTACTTGTGCTTTTACAGGCTCCAAAAGTTTAAAATAGGATAAGGGACATCCCTCCTCGTATGAAGAATGTGGCCCTAGGGATTAATCTTACCTAGGAGAATCAGAAGAGCAGCTCCAACTGCAGCACAGTGGGAGAAGTGCATTTCTACCAAAATCTGGTATGCTAAAGGAACAGAGAGGGCACCAGCCAGYGCTGGCAGGAGTCGCAAGGACCAAACAGGAACATTCAGGCTATATTCTAGAACAGGAGAAAACAGTGATAMAACAATTTGGAAAGTGCACAGAAGATAGTTCAGCACAGTACTCCTTACGACTACAACTTGTTGAACATTACTGCTGYCCTTAGTAATTCGTGATCCAGTTTGTACGACTTAACTGTTTTAATTGAATAAAAACTTCTATGCTACAGCAACGTAACGCCTTAAACTCTCATTTAGAGGTCTGCAGGAACCCTACTTAAGAGAAGAACTAGAAGGCTCAGAAAAAGCACTGTTTTCACCAGTCAGGAAAAAGAAATCTGTCAGCTGCTCAACACTGCTTATTTACTTTAATGAACAAGAAAGTTTAAATCAGTTCTTACCAGTTCCAATTCTGTTCCATAGGAAGTTCCCATCAAATCCCCCTAAGTAACCTTAAAAAAAAAAGTCAAAATTGAAGTCTAAGAATGGGTGCTAAATAGGTTACAACTTATATTTAACCAGAGCAATTCTTCCCTTCATTCCCCTTCAGTCCCTCTTTCAGAACAACTGAAAACAGACACTTCCCAATCTAGCAAGAATTGCCCTACCTCCCAAAGCCAGCAGCATATGGCCAAAAGGGGGGCCACTGTCATCCACAAAGAAGATTCTCTTCATGTAGAGGGAAACGAACTGGCCATAATAAACTTCATCAAAACTGAAACATAACAGACAAAAACATGTCAAGTCTCACTGGAAGCACCTGGCAAGATATAGGGATACAGGGAAACCCTTTTTTTTTGGCAAAGGCTAAGAATGCAACGAAGCACAGAGAAGCACTTCCCCTCCCGTGTCCCCCTGCTTTGATTTCCTGATAAGGAAACACTGTTCCTGGGGCTGGCACTCTGCTCTGCTGCTTTCTCACTCACACATGTTTTAAGAAAAGGAGTCTGAGGATCCAGTGGGAAATAAGACATTTTACTCACACTACAGCCCGGGGATAGGAAAGCCCCCGAAGACGGCTTATTAATCCCATCACAGTCAATGCCAAGAGGTTCATATTTATCTCCGCTCTGACCACAATCGGGTTCTTCAGAAATCCCAACATCTTGTCAAAGTTCCATTCACATCTTTGAGAACAGTAAGAAACAATCAGCAGTCACCCTTTTGCTATCTGAATAACACTTGACAGAGGCAACGCAACACTACTTTTGGCTACTAGTAACTCCAGGTACCCTGAGTTGGTTTCTTGGCTTATACATACATGCTTTCTACTGTGCAGACAGTAGTTAACTCTAACTACTGGAAAATAATGAAGTTATTAAATTCTCCATGTGTATAGCTTAATTCAAGGCCATATTTTGCTGCTCTTTGTGCTATGTAAGCCTACTAGGCCAAACTGGGTACTAATGGTACACAAGCCAGATGCTCAGGCAGTAGGCTGCTATTATGGCTTGCTTGCTATTTATTTATTTTCTTGTAAACTGAGTGTATTTGATAGTTTAGGGGAAATCCACAAATATCCTCTTCCAAAGCTGGCATCTCCTCACCTCAGTATAACTGGAAGCTACCGGGATCAATCCTTCTGCACGGCTCAYGTGGAGAACAAGGCACGATGAGCACGTATGGTACATGCCAGGCACGGTGACAGCATCCTCCCTACTCGCCACCTACAAAACACAAGCCCTGCCCTGCAGAACTGCCCTCTGCAGGAGCCCTCCCTCCTGCAAAACCACCCCGCACTCCTCATGCTTGAGCCCCTCAGGGGTCAGCAGGACCCCTAACCCCACAACCAGCCTTGCACCTTCCCCTGCAGCTTTATAGGGGTAGGTGGGACCTTGATGAGGCCTCATACCCCTCCCCACCCTTGAGTCCTGCGAGGGGCCTGTGGGATGACACCCCCCCCACCCCAAGGTCTCATGACCCTATTAAGGCTTTTGGAGGGGGGCACCACGACCACTCTGTCCCCCTCTAGGCTCCGTACTACCACTCAGGAGTGAGCAAGAGGACCCCTAACCCCCACCCCAAGTCTCCTCCGTTGCCTTATGAGTGGRCAGGAGAACCGCTGCCCCTAGCCCCGCTCCCCTCCCTTGAGCCTTACAGAGCTGGGGGAGGGCAGCGAAGCCCCGGCCGCTCCCCGCGGCCCCCGAGGGCGGCAGCGGCACCGAGGAGCGGGGAGGCCCCTTTTCCCTGTCCCACCCGCCCGCGACCCCCTCCGCTCCCGCCCGCAGCTGCAGCGCCGGACGTGACGTCAGACGCACGCAGCTTCTTAAAGGAAGAGCCTTGTTGCTATGGCAACGCTTCAGCAGGGAAGAAGCCGCCATGAGGGCGCCGCCATTACTGCAGGCCCCAGGAATGTCCTCCCCCCAGCGGGGGGAGCTTCGTTAGGTAATTACTGTAATTACTTAAACAAAGCAAAGACAGGGCTTTTTTTTTTTTTT
>PTEX01000017.1:3992826-4038313 GCA_003342815.1 Eudromia elegans
AAAAAAAAAAAAAAATTACTATACAGGTTTCATGAGGTTAAAAGCTTTAAGGAGTACAATATCCCCTTGAGAAACAACAAATGCAATTTATACAGAACGGGAAAAAGGATTCCAGCTAGGACAAGGCCTGGAGACATGCGGAGAAGGGAGCGCCCCATTGCTGCTGTTGATTCCCAGGGCTACCAGTCGAGGCGATGGCTGCAGAGGTCTGGAGGAACCCGCCGTGGCCACCAGCAAAGCCTGGTGGTCTTCGGATTAAAACAAGGAACGTGAACTAAAAGAGCTGCAACAGTCCCACTGCATCTGCAAGACCCTCACCTCTCCTTGATGGGCCAACATCTCAGGATAATCGGATGCCAGTTGTGAATTAATCCTTACACGGGAATCTTTCTCACGCGCAAACTGGGCTGCCGTAGGTCAGAAATAACCCTCGCTTCAAAGAGTTCATCTGTGTTTGACCAGTCAGAAGCAAAAGACGTGGTTAGGGAAACAGAACAGATCGGTAGCATGCAGTGGTGCTCACTTGGTAGTGAGCATAGCAGCCTGCCGAAAGGCGAGACATAGCCCAAGTGCTAAGCTCACTTTTTACTATATATCTCTAAATACAGGAACCACAGGGCAGCTTGCAGCTTTGAAGCATTCTTGCAAGGGAATTGTAAAAGAGAGCGCCTCTCTGCATGAGCACAAACACATATGGAGTCCAATGGGCTGCAAACACATTCAGAGTTCCTGACTACGGTGTAGACGTCACACGGCAGAGCCAGGAGCGAGTTATGAAAGATCAACAGCATCTGCTTCACTAGTGACTGTGCTGCTGCCGCTTGTCATTTAAAAATATATTGGARTCTGCAAAAAATACATATTTTTTTCCTCTTTTCTTTTTCTTCCCTGACCTGAAGTTTGTATTTTTTAAATTATCAGCTGAAAGCAGGCTTAGCTGGAAAGCAGCACTGAATGCAGCTGCAAGACCATGATCACTGTGTAAGACAACCAGTTACATACGTGCTTCAGACCTTCAGCTGGGCAATCTAAACAAGCAGCAGCAGAGTCAGCCTCTGAATATTTCTGCATCACTCACTGTTGCTGAAAACGTGGATTCCGCTTCTCCCCAACTACACACTGCATCTTTCCTAGCAGGAGGAGCCTGCGACCTGGTAGCTCATTTCCAGCCAAAACAAAAGGAATGGCAGCGAGGGTATAAATCACTGGGGTGCTACCCTTCAGCAGTGGAGATAGCAAGAAGTAACCCCTATAAATCATGCCCACGTTCTGTACATCTCCACCCTCTTCCTCCCCCCAAGCAGAATGTATCTACCTACCAGAACATTTTAGCATCTTAAGGATCAGAGACTTTCCTTTAGAATGAAGAGCACCACAAACTGCACTAACCCTGTGTTAGCTTTAAACAAAACAAAAACATATGCTAAATAAGGATATTGCACCTTAGAAATTTGGGCTCTAAAACTGCTTTCCATCACACAAAACTCCATTAAGAGTCTTGCCAACTGCAGCTGACAGTCACACAAAGGTGAGGAATGGAATGAAGCTCACATGCATTTCTTGGCCTTTCCTGCACAGAATAATTCAGACATAATATATAAATAGAGCAGTGAAACATTACTTTTTCACCTAGACCTACAACATCAAATACGTATAAATAAATTCTAGTGTTTTATTCTGTTAGGGGAAGAAATGGAGGAGATAAAAGAGAAAGAAGGATGACCTTTTTCAACAGGAAGAATTGTAGTTCTGATGGCATTTACACCAGAGSGACTGCAACATCTTGTATCTACCAATAACCTGATTTCTCCAACACACAAGACCATTTTCAAGTCACACAGCTGGGAGAAAAAAGGTTAGTGTCTTTGTAAAGCTTAAGTAGTGTGTCTAGAGGTAGGGAAGCKATGAGAAGAGGGAGGCTTGGGAAAGTCTCTGTAGTCATTACAGTTAGAACCTCGGCTAATTCTAGCTAGGGCCAGCTGGGCAGAAGGATAACATAAAGAAAAAAGACAACTCTGTTGTTCATGATATTCCAAGGAAGGAAGAGAACGCGATGACTTACTGATGGAGCAATCTTTGGAAAATCCTGGGAGCAGGCCTAGCAAATGAAGAGGCTGGTCTGAGAGATGTCTGAAGGCTAGGGAAATACTTGTCGCTAAATCTTAAACCCTGTACTTTGGAAGATGCTAGAGAGATACTGGCACACCCTGAAGTTAAAAATCCACAAAAAAAAGAGCTGGGGGAAAAAAAAGAGCTTTTATTTTTCTGAAAGTACCATCCTATCCCTTTCCCTTTGGATTCTCTGCCATGCACAGTGGGGACACCTGTGGAGAGGGGATGTTACTATGTCTAAGTTAGTTTAGGTTTCTAAGCTCTTTTTAAAGCTATTGTATAAATATTCTGATTTATACCTAGCTTAAAATTTCAATTGCATCTCTAAAAGTTATGACCAATCTTTCCCAAAAAGGGAAAAAAAAAAAGCAAACATGAAACAAAAACACCTTTCAGATCCTTTCCCAAATACATTCTTTGTTCAAAATATCTTCTTTGGAACCACCAACAAATGACTTGCTGCCATCTAGCAGAGGCAGATGGGACAGACAATTAGCAAGCTATCATCTACTGCAGAAATGAAGTTTTCCTTCCCTCATTCCGGAGTGACCAGCCTACTTTACAGTTCAAAGGAGTTAGACGACACAAATCAAGGTAGCTGAAAGTAGCTGAGTTTACTTACAACTGACTACTTCCAGCTGAAGGACTCCAAGYACTTTCAGGAACTTGTAAGTCCATCCTAAAAGTCTACACACTCATACACACACACACACACACGCATGCCCCGAAACCAAACAATGCAAGAAATAAAACCCAGCTCCCTCCCCCTGGGACCTTCCTTTCATATAGCATCAAATACTGCTGAGAATGCATAAGGTGGCAAGGCTGTATAYGCACTATATGCAACTGCACCAAAAGGTTCATCTGAGAAAGAAAAACAAAAGGATGGTTCCAAATTGTCTCTGTAACCACGTGCTTCCAACGCCAGAAAAAAAGGAGCTTCTTTGTATGCTAAAACGGCTGCTTTGCAAAGGAGCTCCCTTAATGATGTGATTCGATGCAAGTTTTACAAGAGGCTGCAAGTTCRAAAGAGGAGCAGAAACAAGACCTTGGGAAAAAGGAGAAGAGCAAAGCTTAGGAGAGCAGCCCCAAGGGAGGAACACAATACAGAACTAATCTCAGGAGACATGAAGAATGAGAGCAGCCAA
This sequence comes from Eudromia elegans, assembly GCA_003342815.1. Lineage (NCBI taxonomy): Eukaryota > Metazoa > Chordata > Aves > Tinamiformes > Tinamidae > Eudromia > Eudromia elegans. The sequence continues at coordinate 3,996,087 of PTEX01000017.1, forward strand.
TGAAGGGAGCATAAGAGAGCATCACAACTACAAAAAGTAGTCCATACAGACCCGTTGGCTCTAGCCAACTCTTCTGACCCATGTGAGGTGAGGAGATTTTTTCTTAACAGAGTTTACATTTTGTAAATCTATGATTTACATTTTGCTGCCTGTTTACAGTCACTAAAAAAAAAAAATCCCAAACCCACAACAAAACTAGATCCAGATGAGCTTGCAACAGAATATTGGTGATTTTTTTCTTAAAACGAAAATGCCACATTTTGTTGTGCACAAGGCACCCCAAAGCTACAATTAAAGTGGTGCAAGTTTCAAGATTAATGCACTGATTTACAATAAAACTTTAGTACACATTTACTTCTAATGCAAGCACTGCTTCTAGCTTAGAACAAAAATACTGAAAAACAAATGCCTTAACTGTCCTGTATTTCTCTTAATCAAGTAACCTGAAAGGCTAACCATCTGGGAAAAAAATACACTCAAACCAACTCAGGTTAGAAGAGTCGTGATTCTCAAAGTAGTGCAGAACCATATATAAAACTAAGCACGGTTCTGTCAGAACATTTCTGTTGAGGAGAATTCTTTTCCGGAAGGAACGAGGGAGGCAGAAAGAAGGGGAAAATGAGAGAACATATAAAAGTTCTGCTATAAACAAAGATATAGCTTTTTTTTTCTTCTTTTTTTTTTGTAAAAACCTCAGCTGCCTTTAAAATGAAAAACCTCAAACTATCCCCTCTCCCCCAGTTGCCACTCTGCTGAGACAGAAGTAGGGAAGGARAAGGACGGGCTTTGCCAAGTGAGCTATCACAGCTACCTGCGGATGGGGTGGGGGGAGAAATGGCTAGAGCCACTTAAAAGTCACATGGGGCTTGGCGGTTGGTTTGTTTTAAAGCAAGCAGGTCAATGTCATATCCACTGTTTCAAACTGCTTTGTTGGGAGAGGGGCTTGGATGATGTCACTCTATTCAGTCAATGTGGAGTAGGGAGTGAATCTGGCGAGATTTTCCAGAGATCCAGTGGGGTCCAGTCTACGCTGTGGTGCCTCTCAGCCAGCAGAACCAGCTGGGCATCAGAGGTGCTCCTAGGCCTTGCTTTCCTCCACTTTCACTGCCTGAGGTTTGATCGCTCCTGTACGCACTGGCTTCATCTGGTTCGTGGAGGCCGTTTCTTGTAGCTTTACTGCTCCCAAATTGGCTTTAGTTTCATCCACCCGCTGCTTTGCCTTTTGATATACAGAAACAAAACATTAGCTGCCATAGAGTCAGGTATTAAAAAAAACAGACCACAATCACCATTCAATTGCTCCAGACATACATTTGCTCCAGAATACATTTACTTCCGTCACACTTTGCTGTCTAAAACACCTCACACATACAAATCTCAAAGCGATTCACAAGCTTGTCAGAGCAAAAAACCCATGAAAATCTCAACAACAAATAAGCAGTGTGACACAGGTAATCTTCTAATCACTCCTGAGCTCAAATCAKACAGCATTACTCTTTTGCTCAGTGCAACATCCACTCACATACACAAACTCACTCTCTCCCCACAAAAGGATAACAACTCCCAAGCACCATTCTAGTACACAGGTCTTTCTGCCACCCGTTTAAGTACAAGACAGTAAAGAGCAGACACTACTGGGTCAATCAGAAAGTACTGATATTCACTACCTGTTGTACRTAGTGTCCTTGCACGGAGCCCATGCTAACAGCTGGTCCAGATGGCTTCCCACTTGGGCTGGCAGAGCTAGGCCTGGAAATCGAAGAGTCGACAACATTCATGGAGTAAATTCTACAATGGAAYGAGAACCGTATTCACACGTGAAAGAAAAAAAAAAAAAAGAAAAAGAGACAGCCAAGAGCAGCTGCAGACACAGTGTGAGTTTTTACTGTGAAGACTAGTGAGTTCCCCAGCCCAACATACAACACATGGATAACTCAGGAAAGAAAAAATAAAGCAGTGCAAAGCTCAAAAGGCTCAGCAGCCTAAACGCTTGGACTATGCACACATTAGCCCCTCTCACTTTCAGTTTGAGARTACAATGCAGGAACTAAAGCTATTCAATAATCTCAAACCTCCCCAGCTTAACAGGGAACAGGAAAGCACACATTCCAATTYCAATTTGCCCTTAGGGCACAGAAAAGAAGTAACTTCGCGCACTTCGCTCAGGAACAGAGAGGCCAGTGAGAGACACTGCCCCRAGCAAAAACAAAACCACGATGATACACTTTCACAGCAGCATTCAGACTGTAATAAGAATACTCTGCACATGGAAATCCAAGTGGACCTTGTAGAGGCATGATGCATGCATCCTGTCCCCGTACCRCTAAGTTTTGTCAGTGTTTACCTGTATGCATGTGGTGACGGTACAGACGCTCCAGAAGACATACTCTGTTTACCATCGGAGAAATGAAACCCTTTCATTTCCATCTGGGATGACTACGGAGAAAAATTAGTGAGAACATGCGATCTTTTACAGATCGTCCATTACCTCATATAAACTTTCAAGTCAAATCTTTGCCCTTCTACCCACCAGGCCCATTAAACAAAGAAACATTTTTCAGGTGAAGAAAATGGGGCTAATAAGGGAAACAGTCTGTTTGCATTAAACCAAGCGGGCAGCACAAACAAATATAGAACCTGGAAGGTAACTGCTGTGCTCTCTCTCCTAGAATAGACAAACTTATGATACAAATCCATCAAAGCAGACATGACATTAATATTCCTACTCAAGCAGACAAGCTTCACAACGGTGTGAAATATCTGGGCAGGATTCCAACTGTGTTTGGAGCTCACCACCCCTCAAGCACTCTGGGGAAACCTGCATAAACATGTAATAAAACTGGAGACTTCAAACTGAAGGATGGCTCCCTGGAAACAGAATGACGAGCAGCAGTAAAACCTTGAAGACTGCTGGCCGCACTTTGGAGGCAAGATGAAAAGGACCCTTGGCTTAAACACTAATCTTTGGCTTTGGTATTTAAGGATCCCCAACAAGCCAATCTCCCTGTTAACAGGTAGGATCGATCAAGGAGTGAAACTTCAGCGCAAGAGGAGCAGTTAACGAATGCCAAGATGAGCACGCAGATCATCCTTACCTCTCTGCTGGTTGCAAGAACAGAAGGCTGGGATCCAGGAGGGATGATTCTTCGAGGAGCTCCTACAGACAAGTTCTGCCCCTGAGGAAGCTGGATGGACTGTGGCAGAAGCAGGGGCTGCTGGCCAGAGCCGTAGCGGGSCAGAGGAAGCTGGGAGCCAGGCACAGGCATTGTTAACTGCGTGACAAGTACATACATGTTATGAATTCATACAAGTTATGAATTCATAGCAATGTTTGGTTTCATGTGCGCTCTCCTAGTATCCTGAAAGTGTAGACTTGCTACAAGGAGCCTAAAAGCAATGCACTAAGGCACAAAAACACAAGAGCTGAAATAGGTTGCCCAGAGAGGTTGTGGAGTCCTTCTCTGGAGATGTTCAAAACCTGCCTGGACATGATCCTATGTCACATGCTCTAGGTCACCCTGCTTGTGTAGGGGGTTGTACTAGATGATCCCTAGAGGTCCCTTCCAACCTCAGTCATTCTGTGACTGTGTGGTGTGATGCCCCTGCACAAGGGGACACCTCATAAGCTCTACTAACCTGTGTCAGCTGAGAGTCCATCATCTGGGAGGCTCCCATACCAGCTGCCTGGTTTATCTGGCCTTCATAAACCAGTGTCTGGCTTCCATTCATTGGCTGATAGGGAGACCCAGACTGGGTTTTTACCACCTCCAAGGGCTGCATGCCTGGGAAGGCAGAATACGGAGGCTTTAGAGCGGTGCCTCCCGTCAGGACCATGGTGCTGGGCTGAGACAGACTGGGGTGCATATACACCTGAGACCTGAGAAGAAAAAAAAMCACAACAAAACCATACAGGTCAGTGTGCAGTAAACCTTTGGAGGCTTCACACGCACACCCATCCCAAACTTTATCTGGCTTGCAGTCAGCAAGCAGTTCTCAGACAGAATATCTACTAAATGGATAGTTTAGCAGAAGCTGCACTATCAATTTCCTTTTTTCTTGTAGACTTTTATATTCTTTTCATTTTTAAGCCCTTATGACTATGTTCTTGCATTTATTGTGCCCACATACTCTTGCTGTAATGATACTTGTGCTGACTTCCAATTTGAATCTTACTCATTTCTGCCGGAGTGCTGTCATTTGTTCTGTTCATGTTTTGGACTTTATGTCCAATAAAAAGGAAGCTCTTTAAACTCCCTATGCAGGTACTCATCTCTGACCAAACTGCCTCTTAATCTTCTCCCCAGTAATAAGCCAAACACAGTAAGCTCTAAGCTCTGAGTTTCTCATTAAAATTTTCTTTCTACAACACAAGCCTCTCCTTTCTTATCTTTCCCAAAATCAGCCTCTCCCTTTGAGAGGGTAAACACTGCAACTGAATACAGTTTTCCAAAGATAGTCTTTGCTACTGTCCTGTGAAGAAGCATCCTACAAGAGCCTCACATGCTCTGATACCCTCACTTTCCTCCCACACAAAGTTACTATGTAAAGAAACAGAAAGTCAGCAAAAGGGGAAAATAATATGAATGGGGAGTGTCTGATCTACATGCCTGGCCACGTGGAATTGAACTACAGGAAGCAGTTACCTGAAGGGTTGTATGGAGCTGTAGATCTCCTGGGACTGGGAGACAGGCAGGCCACCCCTCAGCCCAAGCTGAGCTTGGGCTTGTAGGGATGTGTGGAGGGAAATGGGAATTTGCTGAGCAGCAGCAGCCTATAGAAGAAAATAAGAGGACTGAGAGGTACAGCAGACAGAAACCACCCCAGGTTGTTAAAGGAAAAAAAAAAAAAGAAAAAAAAAGAAAAAAAAAATCAGTTTCCTCAGTCAGTCTGCGATGAGAATCCCCTATCCTGCAGTGTGGGTAATTCCACTGCCTCATTCCACAATACAGCAAAACATCGATAGGGGAAGCAACTGCACAAGCACCCAGGAGAGAGACTGATGCCTGCCAGAAGTATCAGACAGACACCCTTGGGAACCAACATGCTCCACACACACAACACGCCATTTACTGGCAATAACCATCTCAGATCTCTTTTGCCTGCACTCTTATCCCTAAATGATTCTTCCCAATGCTCTTCCCAATATCAAGTTTTAGCAGCCTATTTACTAAGGCCACTAAAACTGCCCATCAGTGTGGAAAGGTTGGGTATTTTACAGAAAGTCACTCTACCTCACCCAGACTTCTCAGCATCTGCTTCAGCTAAACAAAAGACATTGGTACCAAAAAAGAACAAATAAAAAACCCCCAAACAAACAGAAAACCCCCACATAATTCCCTCCCTTCAGTCTCTCTAATCTGTGACACCCCTGGGAAGCAGCAAGGAATCTGAAGGAAGCCACATCTAAGCTCCTTTGAGCTTTCAGGGAGATAAATGACACTTTCCATTCCTTAAATGCCACCCTGAAGGCTTGGTGAAAAAACATTAGCTGGCTGCTTTTCTCCCTTACCTGTTGGTAGCTTTGCTGCTGAGGTATTGTCTGTGGGACCAGGCGGGGCTGACTTGCAAACACATGGCCATCCAGATACAGAGGTGGAATATGGTTACCTAAACATCAGAAAAGACAGCTGATAACTCAAGGCAGAGCAGGGACACACACAAGGTACCCAGCACAGAGACCTGAAGGTCAATCAAGTCTATGTCCCACCTCTCAGGCATCAGCTCAGCAAGTCACCACAGACATTTAACAGCAGTTCAGAAAAGTCAGTAAAGTTCACAAGTCCACACCCAAATCAGAAGCCCAATTATAGAAAATTGTCATTACTTTTCAGTCCTTATGCCCTGGGGGAACCTGCTTTGGCAAGGCTGTTACTAGAAGAAGCTAAATGTAAAGTTGCTTCTCCCCAGCAAAGTCCCAAGAGATGGGCAGTTTGGGAATTGGTGAGCTATACCCCAAGCTGTTTCTAAGCCTGCAAACATGCACTGCTTTGCAGCTGGAAGGGAATTTAAGAGCAAAATTGTGCTTGGGATCTTCATATGAGAGATCCAAGAGCCACATCAACCCCAAGGGTGGACACCAAGAAGAAAGTGTGATGCCACTCCTGTGATCTGAAGCACAAAACTCAAACAAAATAGAGGGAGAGCTAGAAAAATAATCTGTCTTGGAAACAATCTGTTCTCCAAGTGGCAATGAGGTAAACAGTCCCCCCCACCCCACACATCACCCACTCATTATCACTTCCACCCAATATACTTTGCTCCATTTTCCAGCTGAGAGAAGAGCAACACATGAGAGTTCCACTGGGATCTGAGAATCAAGGAATCCACGTACGTTTCCTTTCTTCATCCCAAATGCTCTCCCTGATTAAACACATCTTAAGTTTGCCCTCCATAATTTAAGGATGGCAGCACCTCCCCATGTCCCAGAATTCCGCAAACGTTTCTCACTGTAAACAATTTACTGTTACGATAAAGAAAGAGCAGAATGTTCTGCTACATACAGAAAAGCTTGCGACATACAGAGAAGTCCCAGGCAGCAAAATGSATAGAAGAATAGGCAATTTTAATGCTAGGAGTGTTGAAGTCTCTCAGCCATAGATTAATTCACTTCCCTTCTATTTATTGAGTACATAGTGAAGGGTCAGCAACAACATCTGCTCAGACATCACAGAGAATGGCCACTGCACAGGCATAGATACGTCCAGAAAGAAAAAGTGAGGCTTATGCTGGGATTATACCAATGAAATTCAAGCAACAGTCTCTAAAGAGTGGAAGTGGTCACATTTTGTCCTGCCTGAATTGTTATGAACCTGCTAAACACCAACCAGTCAATTGCTACTTTACATGGAGGTTCTTCCCACCAYGCTCTCATCTATGAGAATCCAAGGAGGATTCACAGGAGAGAACAGATGCACCAACCAGACAATGCAAATACTGCTGCTGCAGTTTGCAGGTACCTGGAATAGATGCAGAAGGTGCTACGGATGCCACAGGCATAGGAGGCATAGAAACACCGCCAAAAGAGCTGTAGCTGACACCGTTGGAAGCTCCGACACTGGAAGGAGGCTGGATGCCTGAGCCTGCGCCTCCTGGAGAGTTCTGTTCTGGTAAACTAGGAGAGTTTTCCCAGGCCTTACGAGCAGACTCCATCTATGGAAATGAAGGGCAATAACTACAGACAGTTCAAATGGGGAGGAAAATACGGAGGCCTAGAGCTGCTCATTTGTAAACTGTCAGTTGAAATCCAACCTGAGCTAGTCACAGCTGAAAGCTGGAACATCTCAGGACATGAGGTTTAACATCAATTCCCCATGGGTAAGCATCCCTCACAAAAAAGCCACAATCACTTTTGGCATTGGCTGAGGTTTCCCCATCCTGGAACTGTCAGGCACAGCAAAGCACCTAGGATCACTGACCTGTCAGCACAGGCAGCCACTGAGACAGTCACTACAATAGGAAATCCTGCTGCTCTCATTCTACAGTTATTGTTCACATCCCTTTCCACCCATTTTGAACACAATATACTCCTAACTTTTACACAATCTATTCAAAGTTTCAGCAGGTGCCTAGTTAAGTCCCTCTGGGAAGRATCTCTTCACCCTTGTTACTGTGGYCAAGCATTAAGCTCACGTAACAGCTTACTTACCTTAAGAGTCAGGTCTGCGGTGGGGAAGGACATTGGGTTGAGTCCAATGCATCGCTGCAGGTGATGATCTCTTCTCAGAATGGGAATGGACTGCGTTAGCCCGGCCTAAAGGGAGATTGATAGRTGCTGACCGATATGTTTTCCTCCTTCCATACTTGGACTTTACATGAATTTCACAGAATATTTGCACTTTCAAAGAGAACGGCCACTTAAGACAAGTCTCCAGAAAACAGAAAAGCCCAAGACATTTCAAAAGCTTTGGGAACTTCTCATATCACTSTCCACAGTTGAGCTGCAAGCTGGGTTTTCAATGTGCTCATTTTTTTAACACAATAATAAAACACTCAGAGGGCTAAAGCAAGCAGGAAACCTCTGTAAGGGCCAAGCTAACAGGTTATGGCCCTTTCGTTTGCTGTGGCAGGTGTGACTTTCTGAGAATGATGGCRGTTTGGGCCTGAAATGCCAGTATCTGCATCACATCCATTACCAGCACTCTTCTCTAGCCCTGCATCTGAGGAGACTAGTGAATTCAGGAGAGCTGCTAAATCTCCTCCTTTCCACAAGTCACTGCATGATAATGGAGTCACTACCTGTATCACTTCCGAGTTAATGCTCATTTTATCAAGGTAACTCTGAGGCATAGATTTCCATTAAGGATTTAAGTCATGTGTGATGCCTAGGCATTATGTGTGCAGTGAACCACAACGAAATATTTTTTCTTTGTTTGGAAACGTCCAGAATTTAACCAAGGAGAGGTGCAGATAAGCCAAGGACAGGAAAAACAAATGAACAATGTCCCCCCACTCCAAGAAACTCAACTTACATTACTGGCCAAGGCATCCTGCAATTTGGTGACAGGGTTAGCTGCAGTGCCAGGGGCAGAACCAGGTGGCAAACTGAAGTCGGAGTCCTGAAAAAGTACAACACGCCATTCAAATCCAAGCCTGAGGGCCACGTTCCAGCTTGTCACGGTTAATGACTCTAGCCCGAATCATGACACTAGAAACTAAAGATTGTACTGTGGTCAGCCTTGCTGGAAGAGAACAAGAAGATATTTCTCAGCACTCAGCAGCAGGCAAACCCCAGGGGCACACACAGGCTTATGACGCTGTAATTTTGTCCCGTACTCTGTCACCACCCCAAGCGGTCCTTTGGACAGTATTTCCAATATGCATCTGCCATGATATCTCGAGTACCTGGTTTGTGTCAGTAATGAAATCTATAAGGCAAATCTACAGTGCACATGCCGGAAGCTTCCCCTAAATAATCCTGTCTCAAAACTACCTTTCACATCTCGACAAGCTCAAATCAYCAAGAAGATAAAATTAAATGCAATCCTCACTTTAGGATTTACTCCAAATTCAATGGGTGGCACAGGAAGTACAGAATCCACGTGAATTTCCACCCCATTAACAGGGGGAATATTCCCTTCCAGCCGTTCCGTTCCCTCCGAACCCTTTCTGTTTTTCAGGGAGCGTTCGTTGCCGATTGGTCCAGGCTTGTGTTCCTTGTTCTGTCCTGAGCCTTGATCTGAATCCTTAATAGGAAAGCAGAGAGGCTGAGACACAAAGACTGAATAACCCAATCTCTATCCTTAAAAATGCTATCAAGAACAACAGAACCACTTCATAAGATCTCTCACTATGTGCTCTGGCTTGGCTGCAAATCCAGATTACCTTTTTATCAGATTGCTTCTGAACTTGCTCCTTCTGGCAGTCGGGCTTTGGGTCCACCAGGCCAGCCCCATTCATCTCCTCTGGTTTGAGGGTGCCATATGGAGAACTGCGCTGAGAGGAGGTCGCGGAGGATTCCCGAGACTCCGCACTCAAGTCAATGCCACTATCCCCCTGGCTGCCTTTAAAACCCTGCTATGCAAAGCACGAAATGTGTTAAAGCCCCAGACTCCGACCCAGCTCCACAAAGAAGGAAAAAGAACAGCAAGACCACGTCCCCTTTTAACCACTGTCAGTTAACTGCAAAGGAGTTGGGCCTGACCTGCAGYATCCCTTGCCTGCTGCTTTAGCTCTACGCAACTCTGAGACAGCCTAACCCTTGTGCCAACCCCACTGTGCCTTTAGAATAAGGGAAAATTGCCCCACATGGCAACTAGGCTGAGATTGCCAAACTCATTTCACTTGTGACCCAAACCAGATTTGAACTCCGGTCTCCAGAGGTGAAGCATTCAGCGACCTTGCCTGCCCCCTCCTCCCCAYGTCAAGGCTACAATTACACACTGCTCACAGGCACGAGGCACAAACATGACCTACAGGACACCACCATCCTGGACTGTACTCTGCTCCCAGTCAGGAGCATAATCCTGGAGTAGCTCTGCAAGACGGTTACTCCAGATTTATACCCACATATAAAAGCAAGCAGTATTTGGTCCTCTAAGTTAGAGCAGCATGAAGCTGAAATCAGAACTGCAGAGAGCCCGTTTAAAATTGCACAAGCAGAGCTGACAGAGTTGCTAAGCACAGCTGAAGCAATGAGAAGCATGAGCCACCTATGTAAATATTTTATACACAAGATAMCTGAATGGTGGATTAGGTGCCACTTACCTCAGTGGAACTAGATTCAGTACCATTAAAGGCATTTACAGGCTTACTCCAGGAATCACTGCCAGGGGACTGAACAGAAAGGGCTGGAAGAGAAGGGAGGACTGGGTTCAGACGCTTGAAACGGAATTGTGAGCACACCTTGTACACCATGCTTATTACACATGATTCATTCCCCAATTAAGGACCTAAGACAGGATATTTTCACTACCTCAGAAAGCTAGTGCTCCCCTATGAGCTGAGAAACAATGCAGCATGGAGAAGACAAGCGTAGAGAGAGGCAGGGTAGAGAGTAACTGAACATGAAGACAATAGGAGAAAGAAGGAGCAGAAAGAAGAGAGGCATTAAATGTTCAGTGCTGGAGGGGAAAGCAGAATAAAACAAAAATCAAAAGGCAGCTAGACCTAGCAATGAGCCTAGAAGATGGCATTTAAGATCCTGATCTTAAATAAAGGCAGGAAGTAGATAGGAAAGTTACACAATCAAAATGAGGAGGAAGAGGGTTGAACATTCCTGTTTCCAACAGACACAACTCCAGATGTCTGCTAGCTCCCTTCCCATTTACAGCATTAGATAAGGGAAGACTCGCCCCTTAAGTAGAGACACTTCATCCTTCCTGAATGTGCCAGAGGATTCCCCATCCACRTGAAACACTCCAGAGAAGACAGACCCAAACTTACCCGGGCTATTGCTCTCCCAGATCTCTGTACCCAAGCTGTTTCCAGACACTGTTACATCATTTTGCTCCAAGCACATGCTGTTCTGCTTCTTAGCAAATCGAGGAGGAATGCGAGACTGAAGGACACGGGCTTTAGCTGGGGCCTGAGAGAGAAGAGGCACAGGCCATAAGATCTGCATCTAAACTGGGTCAGTATGACCTGCTCCTGGCAAGCTGAATGTCTGGATTTGTGAAGGCTGCCATGAGAAAAGCCCCCAACTCAAGCTACAGAACTGTAGAGGAAATGAAGCCTGATGCCCTCTACTTGCCTCCCCCTTTGTTGTTTTGGCTTTTGTTTTTTAAATGGACCTTGAGGCTACTGCCAAGTTCCTCCCATCTAATAGAAATACAATAAAAGTGGGTTTCCACAGCAGAAAATTGGGCATGAGGGGAGGCAGAAAATGAAGCACAGCAAAAATAACACTGCCTTAAAATGTTTCTGCTAAATTTCTCCCCTTCATTCCAGGTAAAGTAAGACTAATTCATAATTTCACAATATAGAGAGGTAAGCTATTCCACAGAGCCAAACTCTGAAGAGAAAAYGTAGTCCATCTTTCTGCAATTGCAAAACTTTTCCCACTTCTGGTTCACAAACTGTTTTCAGTGTAATCTTAAATATACCAAGCAGCCAGGTTTTTAAAACTCTGCATGGACAACTCACTTGATAACCATGAACCTTTCCTGTCGGGAAGCATTTCCCAGTGATGCTTTTCCTTTGTGCTTACTCTTCCATGTCTCATTACAGTTCCTCTTATACCAAAGTATACTTATTCTCCCAGAATTCAGTCTTCTAGTATCTGTAGACAAGTATCCCTTCCTGAACACCCTCGTCCTAAACATTCCCATTCCTCACCTGAGCAGCTTGTTCTTTCTTCCTTCGTTCCTCTTCCAGCAAACGACGCTGCTTTTTAGTGAGAACCTCAATGAAGCCTTCGCCTGCCATAGGGCCCACTTCATTCTCTTCAGTCGTGCTTGAACCCCGATTATCAATGATGGCACCTGAACAAGAATATACAGGGGAAAAAAAAAATACATCAATCTATACATGCACATAAGGCTTTAAATTAATTCTACTAGAAAATGTGTATTCCCAATAGGATTCATGCTACAGACAGTCAGCATCTCAGCAGCTAAGCTGTGAAAGCCTCTGGGGCCTTGCTCTGCTCTGAGAGCATGTCCATCTGGGAGAGCTTGGGAGCAAAAGCCACGTGGTAGCTGAGGCAACCTGGGGTGTGTTATCAGAGGAAACAAATTAAAACCTTTGCAAAGATCAGCAAGGACAAATTAGACACAGGCACTTTTGAAAACAAACCTATCATCTTTGAACATAAAACTCCAGGTCTACAAATAGCAAAACACAGAGTCAGGGCCTAATGCAAAGAGAAGATGGTTTCAAAGGTACTTTTTTTCTTGCCTCCCAGCCATGCGCTCAGGCTACAATTCTCTGTTTTGGACGTTCTTTGAACTTGTTTTCCACTACTTAAGATATTTTGGATTTAACATCTTAAACAAAAATACAGAATAACCTAATTTCACTCTAACTATATGTATGTGTGTGTGTATATATATATATGTTTACGGAAGAGATATTAGAGAGACTGCTTTGTCAGACGTGGTTCAAAGCTGGGCTTTGAAATTTTAAACTGCCTTTGCCTTTCATGGTATTTTCTCTACTTAGTTGCAACAGAATTCTCGTGTTTGTATAAATAAACAGAAAATAATCTAATTTGATATTTTAAGTTAAACTGGATTGAATTAGCCTGGCTCAAAGTCAGCCATAACATGTTGTCCCTTTAAGGAAACAAATGAAATGAGACACTCACTTCCATAATTCAGCTCAAACTGGGACAAGGCTTCTCCCTTTTCGCTTGCTCTCTGAGCAGTGGATTTGGGCTCCTTCTCTGACTTTTTACCTGCCCCCTCAGCAGTCTCCGTGTTAGCATGGGAGGCCCTATCTAGGCTGTAAATGGAGTGGCTGCTCCCTCCATTAGTGCTGCTGAGACCCCCTCCTTCTTCTGGAGATCTGCAAGAGAAGAGAAAGGAAATAGATTTGTTGCTAGAAGATGAGTAGTAGTAGCAAAAGGCAAACAAATGGGTTATATTCTCCTTGCCAGGTTTCTATTCACACCTCTTCCTTCCCCAGCCTCTACTCAACTGAAGCAGACATTAATTCTGATCGCTCAGACCACTACAAGGATGTTTCTGGGGAAGAAGAATGGGAACAGAACACTACCTGTAGTCATGAGTCAAACAACATGCTGGCCCATTACAAAGCTAATAGCCAAGATTCTCCCCACAGGGAAGGCTTGGTGCTTTCAGATCTGTGTCTTCTACCCTATCTGATTCTACCCAATACTGATTTCACAGCTCCTGCACTCCTCTTTAAAAGCAGCACACGGCCCCAGGTATGTACCAGGTGAGGGGACGGAAGATGGAGAGAGTATGAAAAACTGTACGCTAAAAACTTTTACCTCTTGCTTTTCATGAGTGTCCCATTTTGCTGGCTCTCATATCGGGATGCTGCTCCCACTCCAGTCCTGACAGACTGCTCCACAAACCCTGCCGGCTCAGCCTTGCGGCTCTGCCTGTCCACAAGCGGCCTTTGGCTTGAAAAGCTTCTCTTCGCTAACTCCCTCTTCTCTCCCAAGCTGCCACTGCCGAGGCCACCCTCTATCTGGCCTTCGCTCTCAGAAACTCCATCTCGCCTCTCCCGCCGCTCGCTGAAATCGCTGCTTTCGGACGCCGTCTCCCACTCCTCGTTGGCATGGTCCGACGAGTTCTGGTAGGACAGCTCAGGAGACCGTCTGCCCGAAACGCTGCTCTTCTCCGCAGTGGTCAGCTTGGGTCTTCCCGGCCACTGGCTGGGCAGCAGGTTGGGGCCTCCTTCCTCRGGGTTCCACTGGCCAACGGATTCTCTCTCTTGCCTGAGGCGCCTGAAGCGCGGGGGCTTGTCCTGCCGGGGGGGACGCCGCCTCCTGAACGGCCTGTTCTCTATGTTCTCCTGATCTGCTGAGTAATCCTCCTGGAAAAAGTGCCGCTTGTCATCAAGATGACTGTCCTCAAAAACCCGTCCGGAGAAGGAATCGGAGTGTTTGTAAGAATCTTGGATGTAGTCTCTGTCAGACTGCTGCCTGCTCCCAAAAGTGTCCGATGGAGACGTGTGGCCGTACTCCTGCCACCCCGCTCCCCCATTTCTGCCTTGCCACTGAGTGGGCTCCTTACCCATGAAACCCCTTCGCCCATAGCCAGAGTTGCTCAGTCTTGGTGGCAATGATCTTCCAAAAGCTCTTGGAGCCCTCATTTTAGGGTCAAGGCTAGTATGATCATCCGAATAGATTTTGTTGGACCTCCATGACTCTTTGAAGTCTCCCTTTTTCAGATCACTCTCCTCCCTGTCCAGCACAGAGCCTTCATTGCTGTTTTCTGAGCCTCTCTGTCGGCGCCGCTTGGGGAGCTCCTCGTATTCCGACCCTTCGCTGTGTGTCTCGCTCGCTATGCGGCGCCTGGGCTTGCCTCTCGGGAAGTCCTCCGGCTGGTTGAACTCCCGGAGCCCTCGTCCTCGGCTGCTCCGCTGGTTGTTATAGACTCCCCTACTGCTCACAACAGCGCCGCGGCCCCTGAAGGTGAACTCCCTGAAGCCTCTTCCTCGCCCACGTCCTTGACCTCTCCCACCAAAGGCTTGCTCCTCATCAATAAAGATCCAGTTGTTTCTTTTTGTGGGAGGGAGATCATTTGACTCTCTGGATAACTTGCTCTCCCAGGTTCTTTCCTGTTTCTCTTCCTCCTCCTCTTCCTCTTCCTCCTCCTGGGATTTATCAGCCTCTCGGGCAAGGCTGGCATGGGAGGAACCTTTGTCATCTAGCAGATAGCGCGTGGAGCTCAGTAAGGCTGCAGAATCATCCGACTCATTTTCCACTTTATGAACAGGTACCTTTTCCTTTGGTGGACGTGAGGTATCTTCCCCCTCCAGCTTAACCTTCTCCATCTCCTTCTCCTTCTCCTCTACCTTGAGGGCTTTCAGAACCGGCTTTTTAATTGGGCCTGATCGCCGTGTCCTCCCTATTTGCTCCTGATGCTGATGACCACTGGTGTTCCTGGTCTCAGGAGCCCATTCTGTCGTCTCTCCAGCAGGTTGTTTGGTGTTGGTTCCTTCTTTCTTCCACGGGTCAGCACTGAATGATTGCTCATCCCTGGGCACTTCTTCAGCAACTTCTGCCGTGGTCTCTGAGGGTTTCTGATGGTGGCCAATATCCCAGCTGTTATATTCAGGCTTCTTCTCTGCTTGGATAAAGTCAGGCTCCAGGGGCGAACACCTTAAATTTGCATGGCGGTTGCTAGAAGGACACGTTTCTTGCACATTTTCCTGATGCTGAAACAAAAGGTCTTGGCCTATCCTCTGAGCAGACAAGCAGCTGTCGAAGTCTGCTTGGGCCTTCTTGTCAAAAGCATTTAAGTACTCCTCTCCTCTCTCCTCAAAGAGATCTCGCTGGGTGCTCAGGCCCTCTGTTCTGCCAGGAGAGGCAGCGTAAGAACTCTCATTCCTGAGAAAGATCAAAATAAACAAAACAAAGTCAAAACGTGGAAAGCAGGACATGTCTCCAAGAGCCCAGGCTGGGTATAAGAGGTGGAAAAAAAAAATAAAGCAGGTTTTGTTCTCAATCGTAAGATAATGAGTCTATAAATACCTGACTGTTTTGCAGATCTGCTGTGGCCTCATGCTTACCTGCCTGGTTTCTCAAGTCAATGGGTGATAGAGAAAGCCATTCCCATGAAGGGTAGCAAACCACAAGACATAAACGGAGACTGAGCCTCCAGCACACATGGAGATTCAAACAGAAGGAGCTGGATTCAGCAAGCCCCCCAAGAATAACAAGTCTTAAACCAGAAATCTTAAGTTTTTTTACTCTCCATTTGCAATGGAGAGTAAAATGCAATGGAGTATAACTGGATAGATGGTATTTGCCTGCATCTACTGAACAGGCAGTCCTACAAGGCCGTCAGGCTGGTCCAGTATCAAGAAAAGCTCAGTCTGGAAGCATCTCCATCATGTAAACATACAACAGCATGAGGAAGTTGTCATATCAGATTCCTTGCCTGTTCAGAGGAGTCTTCTGGGTCAACCCTAAATCTACTCTTAGTAGGGGACAAGAACCTATCCACTTAAGAACCACCCCATAGCTTCCCATCAGAGCATGTATGTGAGGAGAGGAGAGTTTTGCACTCACCTGGCATGCAGCCCCTCCAGGGTTATGTTCTCAGCCTGTTTTTGATGTGACAGGGAGTACCCTTTGCTCTGCAGAGATGTGTAGCTTTCTTGGCCCCACACTGGCACAGGGTCCACGGGAGCAGCTTTTCTTTCCGCATGCCCTGCCTGACAGTTCTGATCTTCAGACCGACAGCTGCTCCCACCGATGGAGTCCTGCTGAATCATGGGCTTCATAATTCCTGATCATAAGAGAGTTCATGCCATTAATGCTAGAATCTCATTGTCAAGAAGAACTAATCTACTGTTAACTGGACTGCCTTTCCTTCCAGGATAGCGGGTGACTGCAGCCATAGAAACCTTTCTAGAGAGAGAAGTCTGTGCTTGGGAAATACACACCTGGAAAAAACACCTGGAATGATACAGAAGGTGAAGCTTTCAGAGTGCACGCCGTTACTGGCTTGTAAGCAAGCAGGTGCATGAAAACTAACCATAAACTTCATGGGATTATTTATAATCACATCTCTGAAAATCAGTAACCAGGTAAGGAACAGTAGGATCACAGACCTCAGAGGCTAAAGGTCTTCTCTATCACACTTCTTGAAGGTGGTCTATTAAGATTTCACAGGACTACACTAACTCCCACCATGATCGTTCTCCTCTAAGGGAATATCTGCCTTTACACCTCTGAAACTACTGTAGAAAAAAATCCCCCATGGCACTGCATGGGATGGGCAGGAATGCATCCCCCCTCTCAGACACTTCTGTTCCTTCACTACCACATATCACACCGATTAGCTCCTTGTAATCCCACCAGAATACCAAACACAGCCAGCCTAGATGAGAAGTCTGGGGAAAGGAAAGGTGACTGAAGCACTGCAAGGAAGGACCATCTTCATCAACTCAACAGCCCAAATCCCCAGCGTCTCACTGGCCCTAACAGCCATTCCTGGACAGAAACAATGATAAAGAGACCAATCCTCAGGGTTTTCAGCCCTGGGCATTTGCAGAACTTTCAAGATCCTAACGTGCTTTTTGCATTCCACAGTCTAGAAGACCAATTTCCAAAGGCTTAGCTTGCCCTTCAGATGTTGCAGTAAGTCAGCAGCCATGAAACACTGAAAAACCCTTACCTGAAGGGTGAAGGGCAGAAGGGTAGAAATCCACAGGGGTGCGACCCTGGGCCATGCGAGGGTCCATGTAAGAGGGCATCATCATCCAGCGGGGATCAAAGCCAAGCATCTGGGGGTGCGCTGGGTAGAACGTCCGCTGGGGATGAGAGTGGGATGGGGGAGGATAGACTTGCTGCTGCTGCCAGTGCTGCATCTTATACAGCTGCTCCTGCAGGAGAGAAAGACAAACCACTTGATGCAAACTGCCACGGTGCCAGGAATCACACTTGCAAATTGGCTAGCCCAAGAAAAACACAGTTAATGTGTTATAGGCTCAAAAAGAAGTAAGAGAGAGGAGGAGAGGGCTATTCACCACCAACTGGGAATGCAGCAATTGTTATTTTTTAAATACCGGGACATGGTAAATGCAGCCAGGATGTCACACCATTGTGCAAACTACATGGCTGAACACAAAGATCAGCTTCAAGATGGGAATCTCTATTTTCTCCACACTCCAATGAGATACAGGACTGTTTCCTGTCAAAGCCAGTTTATTAACTGGAACTACACACTATGGAGAAAATGCAATTGTAAGATGTGCATATTTGTTAGTTCTACTCATGTAAATCAGACACGTTAGATAAAAACATCCTAAATTCAGTCAAGAAAACAATATTTTTACACTATTTCCTGTGCATCCTCCAGAGACCAGGAGCAACTCAAGGGTGTCAAGTCCATCTCTCAAACGCCAGTTTACCTTCCTTTAGAAGGGGACTGTCATGCATACTAATCTGAGCTGACACTTAACCTTTGTCAAAGCTCCAAGAAGAACCTATATGTGAAAAAAGCTTTTTGTACTGGATAAAGCTTTCAGAAGGTAAATAGATCCAATTAACACAATATACATCTATTGTCCAGTTTGCCTCCATTCTTTTCTTACTAAGCTTACAGCAGTGTCAGATACTATAACCGTTTATAAAAAAGCCAATTCCCTACTGCAAAGCAAGAAACAAAGCCTTAAATCTGAGCTTGACACATCATTATAGCAAGAGACAAATTCATCAGATAAATGAAAGATTATATCTGCATTATCTAGTGCTCTGTGACCTTGAGGAAAATATTTTATTTACGCCACCAATACTATTTTTTACTTTGTGGTTTTAATGGAACCATTGCTACCAAAATAGCAAGACGAACCCGCCAAAATACAAATTGTCCTATACATACTAATGACACAAGTAAGAGAAAAGAGAGAGAAAATTTCATGTTCTTCCAGTAGCAGTGACCTGAGGTATTACTACCATGAGGGCAAAGATGTCCAATTATTTTTAGTTTCCGAGCATCTCTTTTACAAACAACATTAGCAATATTTGCTGCTGTATCCTTGAATCACGAGAATGTCTTGAGAATGTCAACTGCCCAGTAACACACATAAGGGAACAGCCAGAAGAGAGCAATTACTAAGCTTCCAAGCAGAAGCCAAATGTGATCGCTCTCCTAAGGTTTGCAGCAGGGTTGATTATATCACATTTGAAATGGTTATTCTATAAAGAATGTCAATTAATGTTGTATCATCTCAAGTCTGGATTATTCTGCCCCTTGGCTTCACTCTACTGCTCCAACGAGGCTCAATGCATCTGGAAGAAGAGTTGGACAATATGCATGACAACATATAAAGGGTTATAAAGCTGAATGAAATACACGATGTATAAACAGGCCAGGCTGGACTCTCCTCAAAGGAGAGTTTGCAGTGAAATTGAAAAGAAGCACTTGAAGACTAAACACATATTTAAAGTGCAAAGAGTGTAATGCTTTGAAAAGCCTCATAGAAGGGTTGTGTAGATGGCAGCAGATGTGAAGAACCACCGAAGGAGAAAAGRAAAAAAAAAAGAGGAGGAGGTAGGTAAGGAGAGTGTCACTTTGCACCCCCAAGTTCATCTCAGCAGCAAGAGTCCAAACAGCTGCCACCCTAAGCACAGCTCACCCTTGGCAAGCAAATAGCTGTGCATACTAACGGGGTTAATGCACATAAGCGCAGAGCCACATGGAAGCAGCTGATCCGGCAAAGGTTTTGCCTGTATATTCAACACCTTGGTACTGCAAGTGCTGAGGAGCAGCAGCTCCCTTCCTGCACAGGGGAGTAGGCACAGATGTTCACTGGGGTCACTGCCAGTTGGATCAGGCCTATCATAAGCAGCAACGCCCCCACTACCGTACATCTGGCCTGCCCATTTCTCCTCAGTCACAGAAAGCCCCAAGCACAGTAGTTCCAGCATAGGAAGAGTGCACCTAAAACTACCATGACCAGCTTAATAAGCCTTTAAACTTAACACATGAGCTCAACAATACTAAAAAAGTATTGTTTTCAAAAACACTTTTCAAATGGGATCAATTCCTATTTGTCACCTCCTAGCCCGAAGATGGCTGGTTAGTTGGTGCCAGTTGTGTTAGGAGCCAAGCAAATGTGACTGTTGGGTGGGGGTCCAGAGGGGAGAGAATGTCACACCTCTTACCTGCTGCTGCTGTTGCTGCTGCCTCTGGAATCGAGGGGGAAGAGACTTCTGGTATTTGTTGAATTCCTGTGCCGGGGAGGGAGCTTCTCTAAGTTCTTCCTCACTGCTACTTTGAGTTGCTGCTGCTGCTGCTGGTGGGGCAGGAGTCTCTTCCTCCAGGTAACCAACAGAAACATCCTGTGCGTGACACTCTGGGGTTGCTATTGAGAAGAAAATAAACCTTGATAAGCCCTGCTCATGACAGTGCTTGTGCACATACCACCACGGCACCGACCACACGAGACCATGAGCATGTTCTGACTGTGCTACACAGCTGAACTTTGTTATAGTCATATATAGCACCTCATGCACAGTCTCCTAAAATTGCTCTGATACTTGAAAGAGCTTTTATCTTCGTTTCTGTGGTAAATTCCAATTCTCTTTTGCTATCAACCTTCTGTTTAAGTACTGCCCCAGTCTGCTTCCCCCTGTAACTCCTTAAACTTGCCAACACTTAATGATAACAGGTTTACTGCACTGTGAGCAGCAGCATTTTCTTAATAGCACCATCCAACTCCAAGAATATGAAGAGGTCAGTTCCAACAAAGACTCCACTAGCACAGCTGCCTGAACACAGATAAGGAAACTACAGAAGTCTGCACTTGTTTGAATCAAACATGACGGGAGGAGGGGGAACAAGCCACCAACAACCTTCCATCACCAATCCAAACTACTATGAGGAAAATGGGAGCTCATCTCCCAAGTGCAACTTTAGCACCCTTCCACCTGCTCCCTCACTGCAACTCCAGCACAGCTCTACGACATCATCACACTAATAACAAAGGAACTTTTTATAGGAAGAGGCAAGCACTGTTTTGGTACCTCTACGGAAAACATGGCCGTTCTCTTGCACAGTATTCTTCTCTGTGCTTGGGGGCCTCAGATCTTCATTCTCTGTGTGTTTCTGGGTCTCCCCACTCTTCTGAGCCAGTTTGCATTTCTGATCAAGCTGCTTCAGTTTTGCAGCACAGGCTGCCAGACGCTCTTCCCTGGCTCGCCGCTCTTCTTCCTCTCGGCGCTTCCTGGCTCGTTCAACAGCCTCAGAAATCTCAGAGTGCACAAACTTCTGTCTCAGTGGCACCTTTTCTTCTTTATCTTCGACAGATTGCTGTCTGAGAATATTTCCCATTGTGGGCTTCTGTCAAAGGATAAACATTGCCCATTAAGTATGACCCAAACATTCCATGCCTCTTAAGTTTTGCTCTGCTGAGAAAATCCCCTTCTGCATTCTTCCCTCCATCCTCACGCGCACAAACCATCCTCATGCAAACAAAACCATCCTTTTGGTAGGCAGTTATCTTTATTTGGTTCAGGGTCTCCTTTTGCTATCTCTGTAACATCCCTACTGCTTTGGACCAGCTTTGATTCACTGTTCCTAGTGAGAATTCTGTGATGGTGGATTTCTCTCCAGTTGAATGCAAACAATTAATTCATCATTAGCCTATTCTTGGTGAAATGCCAGCCTGAGCTCTTAAGGACAGTGATGTGTCACCCCTAGCAGCCCAGGAGAACGAGCCTACCTACATGAATCCCCACTAACCTGGTATTCAGAGGCAGAGTTCCAGCCATTCAGCTTCCTCGGAGGCTGCTGTGATTCCTGCACTTTCCGAACTGGTCGGGACAAGCCAGCTGAGTCATTCCAGTTCTTTCCTTCCTCAGAGGTGTTTTTGACATCTGCGCTGTCTGCAGAGCTCAGGGACAACTGTTGTTGCCTCCTGGAATCCCAGTTGTTCCTGCCATATAAACAGCTTTGCTTTAATGTTTGCAATTCAACAAGCATTTGCAGCTTTATTCATTAAGTGGCAAAGGCAATTGATTGTAACAGAAAGAGAAGATCCCAAATAAAAAAAATATCAACCCAGGACACAGGCTTTTTCCTCCCTAGGTGCTTAAGGGTTAGCAAGGCCATTGTACAGAAGGCTAAGGTGAGATCCAGAAAAGAGCAAAAAGCCTGGCCCCCAGCTCCAGGACACATGCACATCACTGAAACCCACTCAAAAGACAGCAAGTGGAATCAATAACACCACATTGTTAGTCAGAGCAGTCAAGCCTCAACATTTAGAACAAAAGTTTAAAAGATTCTAGTAAATTTTACATTTATTTAAACAACTTTTGGTGACAATAGAGCCATTTCTTACCACTTCTGTCGTCCATCTTTAAGGGCATCTTTAAGAACTTCTTCTTCTTCTTCATCTTCACTGAACTTCAGCTTTTCAGAGTAATCCACTTCATCATGAATGCCTGAATGGCAAGATTAGAGACAGAATATGGAGTTGAGAGAAAAACAAAACAAAATGAAACAAACCAAATAAAAACCAGGCCCTGCCTTATCAGGATAAGCCTTCTGTCTTCTCTGGCACTAAACTAGATGCTATTGGAAAACTGAATGTCCAGGACAGCACCAATTCAGAGACTGAAAATTATGTGGTTGGTTGGGACCTGTGCTGCTGACTAGCTAAGCTGATCCCAAAAGAGGAATAGCCAAATGAGTGGAGACAGTCAGCCAGTCACACTATTATCTTCCTGCTGATTGGTGTTTTCAGCTTTTAGGAGTCTTCAGATCCAGTTCCTTGAGTACAGAGTGGTGGAAGGATCAGAAGGATCCATTGTGTCATCATTTACACCAACAGCAACTTCACAACTGCAGAGATGACTCCCCTCATCCTCTTGGGGGACAGGAGAACAGTCACCATAATATTCTGACTACTTTGGGCTAGAGGGAGGATAAGCTGTTGCTTCTTGCAGCTAGAGGTATTTTACCTGCCCATCCATCATCTGCATCAGTGTCAAGTTCATCCAGCCCCTTCAGGTTCTCKGCGTTGATGATGGTGGGCCGGGGCACTCTCTCTGCCAGCTGCCGAACTGGACGTGTGGGGCGAGACAGACCAGGCCTGTTCTCTTTTCTATAAGGAGACAAAAAGAAACGTCAGAAACAGCAAATAATAGTAAATAAAAAAGGAACATAGAGCTGAGTTCAACAATGAATCTATCCCTTTCTACCACACGCTTATATACACGGCCTCCAAGTATGTGTGCCATCTATGTGTGCTCCTCTCCCACGTACCTAGTACCCACTTTAAGGGCGTACAGATCAGAGGTGCTCTCATTACAGCCTAGGATCACACACAGTCCTTGCATCCCCTGCTCTTCAGACACACAGTGCTTCCAGTCCTACAGCAATGCAGATGCTGCAATAGTAGGTTCAATGCGCTGATCCTCTGGCTGAAACCAGGCCTCCTCTGTGGCTGTCCATAGCTTCACCCACAGGACTGGATTTTTTGCCCAGGCGCTTACACAATGAAAAGTTTATGTCCCACCCTGAATCTGCTTCTCAAGAGGGACAGTTACAGCACTCTTACCCATCCTGGTCATTCATCTGGTATTGTCTAAAAGGGACCCGGGGCTCAAGACGAAGCTGAGGAACAGGGAAAGACCCACGGTCCAGCGATGCAGGGGTCTCGGATGACTGTTGTGGACACATCTGCAACACAGTAGAGCAGAATAGCCTGTTTTGCCTCTCTGCTATAGAAAGACTTAACCAGATTAGGTTACAACACAGCCACAGTAGTTGCAGCCATGCAAGGAAAGGGCAAACCCTTCACGTCTGCCTGGCTAACAGGTCATATGCTAATGGTTACACTGTCCAGCTCTAGAGGGAAGCCAGCAACTCTCCCTCTGACTGAGCAAGGCCATGGTTAYTTAATTTCTCTTTGGAGCATATTAGTGCTCCAAGCAAGAAAGGGTAAATGCACATCAGGGAAAACTAAAAATAGATCAAGGAAAAGATCCCTGGGCTAATCTTGGGGAAAAAACTGAGGGAAGGATCTGAAAACCACCCATCTCAGCTGACTTCCTCAACCCACACTCAAGTTACAAGCAAGCAGAGGGCAACTTACAAAAGCAGGTAGCATGTCATGGTACGTAGGTGGCTGGTACACATTTCCCATGAACTGCGAAGCCCCTTTACGGACAGGCTGAGCTGGGCGGAGAGACGGCTCCTTCAAGTCGCTGGCGTTCACCGAGGAGGGGGCTCCGTCTCCACTGCTAGAGGTCTTGCTGCCCAGCTCAGCAGGGGAGGCGGCCAGAGATGTGGCAGAGGTTATACTCCTCCCACCGCCCTCCCTCCAACTGGTGACATCTGGAAGAGGCAACGCATAGGTTAGCATTTGCTAATGCAGTCACTTAGCCAGAAAACCTCTGAGCTCAAATGACTTTGGCCAGGCCCTAATTAAACCAAGAATATGGAAATACATCAAGAACTAAAGACAACTTTCAAACACATTTTCCTTCCCAAGGCACCAG
This sequence comes from Eudromia elegans, assembly GCA_003342815.1. Taxonomy (NCBI): domain Eukaryota; kingdom Metazoa; phylum Chordata; class Aves; order Tinamiformes; family Tinamidae; genus Eudromia; species Eudromia elegans. Next base: position 4,020,175 of record PTEX01000017.1, read on the forward strand.
CAGCATCAGCTGTGACTAAATAATTACTGCACTTGTGGCATCCTCACTTGTCAACAGGACCAAATTCAAACTAACAATAACTCTGCATCCCATCTTCACAGTATTCACCCTGCAGAATTAATGGTGATCTGAACCATGCAAATGCAACTAGAAGCCACCTTACACCACTCACTCCTTTCTTTGGTGCTCCTCCCCTTCCTAAGGGGAAGGGCCTGCTTTCCTAATCACCAGATTAACTCACAGAACACTGTAAACCCTCTCCCTTCCTGCAGAGAACAGTCTGTATTTAGCTGTCTGCACTACAGAGTTCTGGCAGTAAAAATCATCAGTACATAAGAATCTATAGAGTCAATCAATTAAGCAACTAGAGACACAAGGGGTCATAAAAAGAGAGAACATAAACACAGGAATGGAATATCTTAACATTACTGCAGACTGGCTAGTCCCTCCCCTTGCCCAAAAGCTCATTTATAAAGGGTTATGAGCTGAGGTAAGCACAAAAGATGCAATCATTCACTTACTCTGGGGGCGGAGGCTTGGTCCTGGCCCATACGACGGATCTAAGGCGCCCTTTTCTTTGCCAACCTTGTCCTGCTCGCCAGCTGCTTTCAGCGTCGGAAATTCCTCGGGAGAGAAGGATAACAGTCGGCTTGAGGCCCTTGAACCTGTCAAAGAAATAAGGTTGGGACTCAAAGACCTTTCCACTGTTTCAGCTCTGTCATGAGATCAGCCTGGAAACGCGCTTCCTGAAAATGTGGCCTCCAGTATATTCAAACCAGGATTACTATCGTATCGGTTCACACATAAACGCACTCCAAGACACTGACACCAACACGACAACACGTGTCCTCACCAAACACTCCCACACTCTTAGCTGAGCATCTTCATTTAAACTCCCRTGTTTAACAAAGTCACAGAAGGAAATTTCTCAGTTTCTGATTATTTCTGTAGAGAACTGAGACTGCAGTGAGGATATAAATTTTAAAACACTGCATTATAAATGATATCCTGCTATCAAATGTTTGACATTTCTACTCAGATTGCTATTCTGGCTCAGACCTCACTCCTCTGGGGAATTCTGTTGTTAAGATTTCTGGGAATATACTCAGTGAAAGACTATAGATAAGCATYGAGTGCTACGTAGTATATTCCACTGTCCCCATTGCTTCAGCATTTTTAAGATACAGATCCCTGGTCAAATCTGGCCAGATTCATTTCTTTGGCGAATTGTCTTGCTGAGTCATCAGCCAGCCTAGAATGACAGTTTTTTGTTTGTTAAAAAGACCTCACATTGACCRTAAAATAGAATATAGCAATAGTTCTCCACGATCTATTGCAAGACAACATTGAATGAAAGGAAATCGCCAGCATTATTGCGCCACTCAACATTAAAACACAAATATTTGCTTTAAAAGCTGCTTTTTGGTGTTACTTGGCTAATGCTCCTTTTAAAAGCAGCATTTCAGGATTATCATGTTACAAATATCACCAACAATTACTGAAGATCTGACAAAAAATCATCTATTTTTACCCTTTCTTCTCTCAAAGAGTCAAGAATAACTGTTTTCTTTAGCAGTTTTCGTTTTCTGGAACTTGAAGATAACATCACCAAAACATCCTGTGTATAACATCTACAAATACCTTGGGTAGATGGGAATACTAAGMAGAACAGTTCTCACACACTGCACAGCTCAGATATTTAATACGCCCAGGTACTGAAGTCTACTGCATTACTCTATTACACTAGAACACCAATGTGTCAGTGTCATTCAAGTGTCTTCCATGGGAGATTTCCCCACATTTTCTCTTCAAAATAATAAAAAACCCCTTATCTTTTCCTCTTAAAATAACCTTGCACAACTGCATGATTGTTAAGCACAGACATTAACAACTTGCACTTCAATCCTAGGCTTCATCACACTGAGAAAAATGTGGTGCATCTTTTCTTCTCAAAATGTCCCTCATATGCAGTAAAYGAGCACAGAGCAGCTCACAACTGATTTAGGAGCTCACACTACTTCAGGATATTCCCTCCACAGAGTTGAGTTTTTTTTCCAGAAATGACCCTTAAATGAATAAAAAGCAGAAGACTTTTGCCTTTGTCAATAATACCAGGAATTGTTCTATCAGCTTGAAGGAAAAGCAATTGTTCAAATGCCACCGTAGAACATTTGCAAGCACAGGATGGCCTAGGTAGCACCCTTTGCCAGATTTCTGATGCTTCTGTTATTCAATTACCTTCCAATTAAGCTACTCTTGGCCTCATACAAACTCTTGGGTTGGGACCTCTGTAAGGATTAAGAGTCTAACCTAGAATGAGTTTTCAGAAAATTTTTGAGAATGCTGTTACAGGATCATATTTGAAACCGACTGTACAGGAGGTCTGTATTACTAAGTCTCAAAAAAGTACCAATTAACCAAGCAAGAGACAGTCTTTGCGCTGGCCGCCAACTTCAGGCGATCACAAGTTTCTGTTTTGACATTTAGCCTTTGAGAAACATCCTCTCATTAAGGAACTCATTTAATTTATGATAAGCTTGTCCTCTCCAYTTCGGCATTCTGCAGTGCAGCTATCTCGGTTCTCTAAAATCTCTCTGCAGTTTTCCTTAATGACCTAGTGGTTTCCTGGTCTGTTCGCATTAGGACAGTGGAACTGAGCTGTTATTCTCACTGAAGTTCAAGTGACAGAACTCACTGCAGCAAGAAACTACCTCCTGTGTAGAAATGGATGCATGCCGACAACTAAAAATGCCAATTTATGTTAACATTGCTCCAGGATGTTCAGTCGAGCAGAAGCCATTAGCAACACAGTGAGTCAGAGAGACTTAACAGAAAGGCCTTAGCCAAGGTGCGAACAAGTGGATCCTGCAGCATCTTCAATGCTACTTCTACCCACTGACACTAACAACCCTTGGCCAAAGGACACCACGGAGTGCCTCTCTGGATATTATTCCTAAAGCCTCGCTTCTGACCAGCTCATTCAGTTAAGCTCCCCATGCTATTAGCCATGGGAATGGCTACATCTCCAGCCTATCTCATGTGCTCCCATCTCTTCCCTGCTCTGTCCCAAACACACTGTCCAAGGCTGATGGAAGCTGCCTATGAGGGGACAAACACTGTCCTTTTTCAAAGCCTTCAGCTCCCACAACTCCCTACTTCCCTACTGCTTCCATGCCAAGTGCAAGAACCTTTCCCATTCAGGGCRATAGGATACATTCCATTCAACCCTCAAATGGAAATGATAAACTGAAGCTGTTGCACTGCCCAGGCCACCACACTACATAAATGCAAGAAAAAAAAAGCCTCGATATTCTCCAAGCATTTACAYGTGTGTTATAACCAAGGGAGCTGCATTCTCCATCAGCCAAAACAGGGAGGCCAGGACAACCGCGGGTCACCCTTTCTCATGTCTATTTAGGAGAAACAGGCACATAATCCAATCTCGTTCCTGTTTATCATACTCACCACCTTCTTGTCCTGATGGCTTTCCATTCAGCTGTGCCCATGACTTTGGTCCACCTGGCACTGAATTGGTACTCTGAAAACAAAACAAAACACACACAAAAAATAAATTCCAACAAGCCAAAGATCCATGAACTGTTTCATGGTTTCGTGATTGTTCCTCGTCCACCTGGCTTCAGACCTCTAGGTCACCCAGATGACTGGATACCACAGGTCTCCCCAGCTCCCTGCTGAGACAGAAGTCACCTGTTCCCCACTTCAGTGCACTAKATATTTAATACAGTGGAAATCCTCCTCTTCTCTGCCCTGCCTCTGATCTCTCCTCTCATCACCTTCACCAACTATTTCCTCAAACCATTTCTCTTTTTGTCTCCCTCTAACAAAGCATTATCTTTGTTTCGTCACATTTACCCAGAAGGTCCCTCTCAACCTCCTACATCCCTTCCATGCTACACTCAGCTTGAAGGCTACCCTACTTTCTCATGAATGAACCACTCTTCAGGACATAGCTCTTGTCCTGGTTTCCCTGAATCTCAGGAGATCTTTTTTTAGTTAAAAATGTGAAGTCAGTAGCACAGAGGGGTCAGGTCCCTGCACTCTCTGGGGAAACTTTCTTACTTGCCAGTAGTTTTTTCAGGTCCTGACACTGGCTACTTCTCCCTCATGACCAGATCTCTTCTTATCAAGTCTCATCAGGCCTTTGGCTGGGAGCAAGAGCCGGATCTGTTGTCACCAAGCGACACTTGAATTAGACCCAAAATAAAATAGTTTACAAGTGCTAACCAGCCATCCCGCATTCCAGCCATTCTTTCTAGATTGAAGCTAGACTATCCCCACAGGCTTGAAAGGTACAGAGAAATCGTGCACAGAATTACACTGCAACTGCAGTACAGCATTCTTGGGGCAGAGTGACTTGGAGTCAAGTCTACTGCAAAAAGAATTGACTATACAGGAGTTGTTCTGTGAATCATAATCTGCCAATTGCTACTTGCACAGGACAATACTGACAATTAAAGGAAAGCCTCAGGCTGCCTGGGCACAGGGGACACAGGGTGGCAGCCCCGGAGACTGCTTGCGCCTACCTCCTGACTGATTGACTGTGTCGGCTTCTGTAAATTGGAGACAGATTTCTGCAAACCCTGCTGCGGCAGCGATTCCTGCAGCTGTGCACCCGTTACACTGGAACTGGAGAGAGACAGCAGAGCTAAGATCAGAGCGGGAGGCCAGGCAAGAGACAAACAACTCTAGCAACAGAGCATTTGCTAAAAGATCCAGCTAACTCATTAGCTCAGCACTTGCTCAGACAACAGAACAACTGTAAGGTCCAAGACACAGCCCAGCAGTGCAGAACCGCTACTGCTTTCCTGACAAAGCTCAAAAAAAAAGCTCTGCCTACCTCTTTTGGTCTGGCTGATCCTGCTTGTTTGCCCATCCTGTACCGTCCTTGGGTACTATAATGATGTTGGGGTCGTTTCCTTTGTTCTCAGACTTCAAGCTAGGCAAGTTTGCAGGAGGTGGCATGCGCCGGGCAGCAGCAACTTTCCCAAGACTCTGTAAGCCATGTCTAGGAATAACTGGTGAGAAAGTAACAGGGCAGGTCACGGAGGGCTAGGGCCTGCTAGCAAAGCAACCTCAGTTAGCACACTAGGACTGGGTGCTATCCCAATAGAACTGCACATTAAGCAGCATTTATGACACAGAGTTGACATACAGATCATTACTTGCAGGAGCACTGCAAAGCAGCTCTTCTGCAGCAGTTGACAGGCAGCTTCCTACAAGAGTGGGGAAGGAGAGGAGGGCCAAAGACAGAGGTAAAAATTCCCCCTAACTGAGCATGCCCAAAGTCTTTTAGCTACCTGTGCAAACATTTCTCTTCCACTTTAAAAAGCAGAATCACCACTCCAGTGGTGATCCAAAGCCTGCATTAGGAGATGGACTGGAAACAAAATCCAGGAGTCCTGAATTRTAGGCCCTCCAGCTTAAGCCACCACACCATATTTACCAAACTGGTATTTTCACTTCATAGGCAGCTTAATTGCTCAGTCTTAGTACTGTCTACAGCCCTAAGGAGGCTCTCGATCAAGTGTGTAGCCAGTCCGCTTGGTAGTAAGGACACAGGCTAAACGATAGGATCAATGGTTCCACAGTGTTCTGCCCAAATTAGCTTATATCTCTAAAATAACAGCATCTCAGCAGCACAAAGCACAGTCATTTCCCTTGAAGTCCTAAGGCAATACAGGGCTGGATGCAGCACCAGTGCACGAAGCTCTGTAGCTCAGCTGCTTCCCACTGAACACTCAGAGGGCCTGCAGTCCCAATTAACTCCTTGATAACAGTCTTGGAAGAATCCCGAGGAAGTCCCCCAAGGCATTCCTTACCTGTAGTTCTGATAGCTTCTATTGACTTTCCTTTATACTTATCAAACAGGCTGAGAGTCGAGTACTTGCTTTTCCCATCCTTTCCCTTGGTTATTTGCCCCAAACGATCGGACATTGCGATGAAATGTCATCTAGTAAGGAAATTTCTCTGCGCCGCTCCCGATCTGCCTTTTAATGAAAGAGAACCAGGGAAATGCCATCAAACAAATTATTTAGCCTTGGATAAGTGGTTAAACAGATGCACAATTGTTTGAACTGCAGACAGGTTCAGTGAACGCACACACTAAGCTATAAGGTTTTAACTCGCTCCTCTTTAACCAAAGGAACTTTCATGAGACTTGAGATTCAGACAATAAATGAAATTAACTGCAGAAAAACGCTCCTGATGGCTCTACCTCTTCTTGCCACTCCAGTGCTGAAAGATGTGAATTTAAATATGAGAGCAGAGAAAAGGATGGACAATGTAGCCCTTGCTTTAGAAGAGTAAGGCTAACACAAAGCAGGTAGGCGCAAGCATCCCCAAACGTAAATGACACYGAAAGGACCATTTCTTTGCAACACTGCAATTTATCATCAGATTTCTCACTGAAATATTCCTAGCTGGGTTTATTACGTTTAGGATTACMGGTTCCACACTGATTACTGTTAATGACTTGTATCAACAATCAATGCTTTAAAAGAATCACCTTGGGGTAACAGAGACACTTGCTTTTCTTTCAAATTCCCTTTCTTAGTCTGCTTGCTGTGAAAGAGAGTCAAGGAGTCAAATGTTCAGATGAGGCAGGTTCACATGGACAATGAAGTGCAATTAACACCCTCACTCAGGCAGCYTTTTTGCTTTCTTTTTGCCTCTCAGGGACTAAAACAAAGTTAAAACAGGGAGAACAACACTGAAGGGAAGTGTTTACTTTAAAGAGAAAATAACTCTTGCTTCTTTTCAATATACATGTTTTCTGACATTTTGTAAAAGATTAATTCAYTCATTTAAGTTTTTTTCCTGAAGGTTTATTCTAGTCTTTTGATACAGAATATAGATTTCTTGTTGTAAAATCTCCACTTCAGGCTTAAGACTGCTGGCAGTTTTATTATACCATTTCCTAAGGTGTATCTTACAGGTAGAGCTCCCTGCTTTGGCATAACGAGAGGCAATATTCTGGACCTTTCACCCTCTCCRAATCTCTTTCAGCTGAGAGCACATTTCAAACGCAGTCAGACATCCCTCATTGCTCTTTCTGAAGGGGCTGTCTCTGACCAGAGGCCAAAGCCACCAGCAACTCCTTATCAAACAYGATTTCCAGATAAGAGGATTAGACCATCACCATTTTACACAAAATAAGCACAGACCACAAGCACAYGTTGGATACCTCCAGCTTGAGAACACGTGGCCACCTGCAACTGTCTTGAAAGCAGCTGCCAGGGGGCAAGTTTATGGCCAATAAACCTGGCACCATGGATTGAATGCCCTGCATTGCAGGGCTTAAATCACAACTGGCAGGAGCAAACAGCTCTGGAATCAGCGCAGCAAGCGGCAGGGTGGGGGAAGAAAAGGAGAAAGATATTTTGTGCCACTTGGCAACAACAGCCACAGGAGGCTCAGGAAAAGCACCGAGGTCCACAAGAAGCCACACAGCGACATGCGGGGCTGCAGCAGGAAGGTTTGCTAGGCCACCAATGTTTGGACACCTTTTCTTGCAGAATAGCAAACASATCTCCAGCCTGGGTTGCTCTTTGCTTAGATGGTCACTTTTTGCCAAAGTAAACAACAACTCCTCCCTTATTTCCCCGCCTTACACTGTATTTTATTAGTGGGACAGACATAAAAGAGAAGGAGAAGAACACTGATTAGCACCAGCTTGGCAGGAAAGGGGATGCTGGACTCAGAACAAGGACCTATTTGAACTCGCAGAGCTGTGGAGAGCTCCGTATGGGAGCGGAACAGCAGAGGATGCTGCAAGCCAGCACCGAGTTGCACCAGCAAGAGCAGGGCCACTGTTTTTACAGGTACATCAAACAGGAGCTATCATGGGACCTGCTCYGAGACTGTCCAGACCAAGTTGATCCTGCAGCAATCCCACATAATTCTGGGCAAGAAAACCCATGCTGAGTTTCWGGAAATTCAAAGCGGCAGATAAAACTTCTTAAGTGCAACAAAAAATGAAACATCCCATCAGCTTCAGGAGTTGACCAGTTAACAGAAAAGTCCTGAGTTCCTGAAAGTTGGTAAGCAAACAGCAAGCAGAGTAACGCTGCCAGAGAAGCCCTGACAACCAGTTACGTAACTGAGTCTTGGCTGTATCTTGATTACATCTCCTATCTTTCAAACGACGAGGGAAGAATAACCAACTGCTCCGGAAAACAGGAGCTGGGGACGTGCTGAGGAAAAGTCCCTTGTCAAATCTTTGGGAACAGCCACTACTGCTGCCAGGACAAGGGGAATTGGTGGCGTCCTTTGAACTCCTTCAGTGCTTTGAGTCTGAAACACATCCTTGTTTGTGTTGTGTTTCTCCATCTGTGCAATCCAAAGGGGAAACTAAGCCTGCTCTAAAGGGAAAACRGGTCCTCAGGGAGCTGAGCAGCACTAGAACAGGAAGGCACCTGCCCATAGTAGCAACTGCAAGCCAGAGAACCCCACCAAAGCCTCTGCTCAGATCCCATACCTGCTAGCTGCCCCTAAAGAAAGCGGATGGTTACCCATCATTACAGGGAAATTGAGATCATTCTATCAGTTCTAAAGAGTTTCTCTCKGCGCTTATAAAGGAAAATGTTTACTGTCAAATGTTACTTTTAGCATACAGCTTCGCTAAACTTCCATTCTCAGAACCAGCAACACCCTGTAACATGGCAGTGCTAGAGTGCAGAACAGTGAGCGTCAGAGGAATCAGAAAATACTGCAGTGTGACTAGTAACATGACTGCATTCGAACCACCTCCTGGGCTAAGGGCTCTGCTAACCCAGAATCTTTTCACCCTTATCATATCATCTTGGATTTGATAAATGTTCTTGATCCYGCCTAACTCCCTTTTAAATAGGAGGGGAATCTCTGCATTTGGTCTCTAATTCAGACAGCAAAGTGGCCCTTTGAATGCCAGAGCCGAGCAGGGGTTCAACAAGCCCAGGGAGCCCAGTCTGCAAAAAGGCATGTAAAAAACTTTTGTTACTGGTAAGAACTGGGAACCCTTGAGCTGACAACACAGTCCAAGAGAGAAACTCTTGACAAACAGGACTGTCTACAAAGCTCAGTGTAGATCTATATATGAAGGAGGCTGGGCTGCTGGTGTTTAATTCACAAGATTCCAATGGAGCTTGAATACCTGGAAGATAGCCAGCCTTAATTGGGCAGGGCAAACAGATTTATGACAGGTAAGACACACATCAGAAAGAACCCTTTCAGCCACTCGCACATCACTGAGCAGTCCCTCAGCTGAAGCACCCGAGACCACTGCAGACTCCGCTGCGAACCTCTCCTCCTTGCTCATTTTACAGCAGCCCCAAACAGAAATCACAGTAATAGAACAGAAAATACTGGAAAGATTTTTCTCCACAAGTAGGTAGATTTTTGTCCTGCACTTTTATTCACATTGTCCAACATAATGTCACATAAACTGAACTGTTTTTCTATAAATGTTTGGAATTGATCCTAAACTGAAATCTATTATGACTTCTAATGTTATATTCACCATGTGAAGCTTTACAAAAAAAATAGTAACATGGACTCATTTAAATACATACACTCACTTTCATTAGAACTTCACAAAGATAAATGTTTATCTGCCAACAGGGAGACTCCATCACTTCTGGAACATATCCCACCACAATTCACCGTTTGTCAAATGGCTGCCATCTGCCTCCGTGGTAAGAGATAGGGAGGTTGCCCTGGGAACAGCTTTGGTGACACTGTGTGACCAGCTGCCCCAGGGGCGTGGAGCCAGATACACTTACACCCTGCAGGAGGTCAGTTTGGACGAGGCAGCAGGGGTCATCAGTCTGGTTGGAAAGGCATCAAATAAAGCCAGATTCCTAAGAAGGGCTGCAAGAATTTAGGAAAGAAGGGATTGACAGGAGAATACCAGTGTCCAAGTACAGAGACAGCAGGCTCAATGCAGAACTAGACCACCAGCAGCCAGTTTTGACATTCTGCTGCACTGGTCTTCACATGAGGGGGAGCTGCTAGAATTTGTTGATACATCTGAAAAAAGGGCCATCTGAGATCTTGGATGTGGCACCAAATTCTACCAGACTGAGGAGACTAGTCAGCAATCTAGTGTGTGCAGGGAAAAAGACAGACACCTCTTAGCAGAGGTGACTCCTATTCGTGAGGTCACTCTGATTATTTCGGCAGGCAGATTTAGCAGTTTTCATTCTTGCATTCTGCATAACCCAACTTCTACCTGCATCTCCCATGAACCTGCTTTTACAAGGAGAGAACAGGCTCACATCTTCCAGGATTTGCTGCCTTGGTCCGCTGCTAGTCGAGYGATACTGGTGAAAGCTGCTCATCGTCTCGTGGGGCTGCTCCTTGCGCAGGGCTACCCAGCTCCAAACGACACAGCAAGACCACTGGGAGGCAAACTYCTCCATTCCAGACAGCATGGTGCTAGGCAGGCAGTGTTAGAACACCCTGTGGCCTCTTCACTCCCTGCTGTCACATGGGATGAGTTGACCTTTTCTGCACTCTGCAGCAACCTCACCTGCTGCCCCACATATAAATGTGCCAACAGATTCAGAATCGCTGTTACTGAAACGCTGGACAATTTTAGAGCAAACAAGTCTCCATAGCTCAGGTCTGGCCTGTAAACTACAGGTTTAGCCTCTCTGCTAAACAGTTTTCCTGGAGCTGCGCAAGCAGAGTATAGCTTGGGTAGCTTTGTAGTTTACCACAAAGTAGACAGTATGGACTGCAACCTGGGGAAGAACTTGTCTTCCTRGAAGCATTAGGCTTGTGGTGATTTCTGTAAGGGCTGGACAGCCACCCTGAAGAGGACCCCACCCTGAAGAGGAGCTCTGGAGAAACTGAGGACTTAGAGAAAGGAAAGAAATAGTCCATCCTCTAGACACATGACTAGCACAAAAAAAAAATCCATCAGGAAAGCTGTTCCACAGCCCACGGAGCGCTTACGAATTCCTGTGTTTACAAAACTCCCCCTTCTTTTCAAAAAGCAGCACAAAGCTTAAGTGTGTGGTTATTTCTTTCCTTGGAAGCAGTGTCCATCAGCAACAGTCTTCCAAAGAAATGGTGGCAGGTTCCTACCCGCCTGCCCTGTCATGATGTAAAGCTGGAACAGGCCCTTTAGGATTGGATTATCAAGAAGGAATTGCTGGATCCTCACCAAGGAAGCAGCACTGCAGGGCTTACCACCTCTCTGAATCAGGGGTCAAATACTGCAAGGAGGTGGAAAACGTATCCTATGTGGAGCCATCTGCAAGCATGGAATATCAGTATTATATTTTTTGCTCTTGGTCAGGCAAGATCCCAGCACAAACTGACTCTGATGCACCTATAAACCACACAGGCACAGAAGCAGTGACTTGCTGTAGGCAGAGTTTTTCTTTTTCAGACACAAATGTTTCACATTTCAGAGGCAAAACCACAAAGGACAGAGCAGCTAAGTCTAGCAAGAACCACCTGTGGCTTCAACAAATTCAACCCCCAACCCTTMCAGTATAAAGGGAAAGGGAAATGACTTTGCAAGCTGCCCCTTRTATAGAGGAGTGTTCATATTCAAATGCAAATCTTTACCTTTAGAGCTGTATTTATGATGTGGCTCCACCACAACYGATACCTAGAGCTGCAACATGCTAACTAGAGCATCTAAGGTGTTTCTGTCTTCCACTCAGCCCTGCTCAGGTTCCTCTGAGCGATGAATGCCCAGAGAGAATAGAGATGAAATATCCAGGTCTCTCAACACCAAAGCAACAAGGCTGCTCATGAGCAGACATTTTAGTTTCAAACAGAAAGAAATCCCCAGCATGATCCCTGTTGGCTAAACCTGTTAAAAAAGCTCCTGGCAAGGTCCAGTCAGACTGCAAGATAAACTGGGCACTGAGATATCTGAGCAACAATAGCAGCAAGCAGCTGGTAGGGACTTGCTGATGGCTAAGAGGATGCTCTTATCAGTCCTATTTTACAGGCTGGCTAACAGAGGCAGAAAAACACTGCTCAAGTAATATCCTAAGCAGTAACAGAGGTCCCAGAGCTCATGTTTCTGTCCTCTCACTTTCCACCTGACAGTCCTGGACTTCTCTCCCAGCTGTGCAAAATAACCACCTAAACTTGCACTGCCAAGAGCCTCAAAGAAAATGCAGCTCTTAGAAAAAAATCACCAAGGAGCAAAATTATAACAAGGAGCCAACTGGGAGAGAAGGCATCACAGCGCCACCTCTGCCATGTCTGGAACAACCTCTTCCAGTCACAGATACAGACCAGGCTTCCAAATAATAAAGGCCCTCTCCAGGTCTTGGGCTGCCTGCCGACTTCATGGCCTTGGCTCCCACGCAGGGTACTCTCACAAACGGACTAGAAACAAAACTCAGCACTGCTAGGTCTGCAAGCATGAAAGGCCAATCCCTCCATGCACACAYGAGGCAGAGGTTCCTGTAGGGTCCTGCTGAGAACATTTCTCAAATCCTGTCGATCTTGATGTAAAATTTCCTCCCTGCATTAGCAACGGGGGCTTCTCTGCAGGCACTTTTAAAGGGAGACAGGCCAGCATCAACACACATAGTGTGGGATACAAAGCTGCCCTGGCAAGAGATGAATAGAGCTTTCTCCATCAGATTTATTCCATTTCCCACAGCCATTAAGACTGACGTGGTTGTTTCAAACTATTAATAAGATTACAAGCAGTTCAGACAAGGCTGTAGTTCACAAACACTGCAGACGCTGAAGTTTCCAAGTATTCCTAGAGCTTCCCAACTTTAACACCACCAGGTCAATRCAGCACTTCACAGCATCCCCTTTTACATGTCTACTCATAGGAGTCCTCTGTATCACTAATGAGTCCTGAGGATGCTAAATGGAGCATTTGATGGGAAAATGACACAGTTGCAAAAAGGTAAGAAACAGMAACATGTTATAAACAGTATAGTTCAGTACTCTGGGTGAAGAAGAGGTCCCTCCTAGGAAGGAAGCTGCTAAGAAGGAGATGCTTACTCTCCAGAAAAAATATATATATTTTTTTGAACTTTGCACAGGACATTTTAYGGCAGGAATCACCCCTGAATGACAGCACCTCCCTAATACTGTAAGGCCATGGCAGTACAAAGCCCTGGTGCAGGGGAACGCTCCAGAAGCAGGTGTGCATCATAGGATGGGGAACACTGCAAACATCTCCTAGACAAAGAACCCTGCACACCACTTTCACCACAATGGAATCCCCAGCATAACTGAAGACAGGATTTTACTCAGATGCAGAACACTGATGCTATAACAACATTCAAATCTTGTGGATCTACCCCTAAGTGACAAGCCATAAGGTCCCAATCGCTAGGTGGAAGCTTGATTTTCTGGTTAACAAAAAGATGAGGGGCACACTTTGTGCAATTTCAGCCCCAAAGAAACATTTCTTGAACATATCCCCACTCCTCTGCCTGCTTCACAGCCCACTGCAAACTCCGAACAAGCACTCAAGGTTTACTGCAGACTCCCAGCCCACATACAGGTAGGAACAGCTAGAGAACCAACTCCACAGCAGCACTCCTCCAAAAAAAAAGCCCTATGTCCTCACACACGAGAAGCAGGYGTAGGAGGTAGAGCCCCAGCGTGGGCTCTTTAAACCCATCTCTATTCATTCCTTGCAGTACCATCACTACAACTCCTGTTCAGAACGGTTCCTCCACCAACTCTCTCCTCCAACAAGGTGCTAACTGTGCAAATACTGTAAGATAACTCCTAATAAGTGCYACTCATCTGAAATCCTAAGGTTGTTATGGATGCTCCTGACACCTAATTAAGGCTCCTGTACATTCACAGCACTRCAGTGGGGCTGAGTAGCTCTCTTGCTAATGGCACCACAAGATGTGGACAAGTCCTCGCTTTACTTTTGCACTTCCTCCCACTTASGCATAAGACACGTTCCCTTCTTTCGCTTTTCAGATATCAGGCCTTTACCTCTTCCTTTCTCTCYAAAGCATGATCGTTTATATCAGTCCTCCAAAAATTAATGTGTGTAACATCTTAGATACAGCAGCACACTCTCTTGCCCTTTTCAGTTTACCAGAACTTTCCTGATAATTTCACTGTTCAGAGCCACACTGTACTTTGGCTGTAAATACAACCCCCTACAGAACTGCACRTACACCTTCCAATGCATCTGCAACCCCTCCTGCCCTTGCAGACTCCGGAGCACAGCTTCACACACAACCAAAGCCATAGGCAAACAGAAAATAACCCACTGCTACCAGTACAGTCTCCAGACCACTGCAGATTTGGTTGCATAGTTCCCATAAAAAACAAAAAAAACAAATCCCTTCTGCAAAATAAATAAATACTTAGCTCCCCAAAAAATGAAGTTCCCAAGCTCCCATTTCTAGTTAATGCCACGCAGGAAACCTGCACACARAAAATATTCTCAATATCAGTCTAAGTTACTAACTGTCCCTGCTAAAAAGCAAGCCAAGTTGCCTTTCAGCGAAGCATAACATTATAATAAAATCTCTTGCTTTAGCACCATTTTGTGTGAAGGAGGGAAAAAAAAAAAAGCAAAAACAAAACAAATCTCTTTAACCATACCAGACTATTTCCGCACATATTGGCAAAATAGCCTTTAGGAAACCCTTTCCAGGAGCCTTTCATAACCAGATCACCTGATTTCAAGCACTGGACAAACAGCCATTCTTCGGAAGGGAAAATCTGCTCCATGGCCTTTACCTGCCTGCTGCCTTCACCTCATGGTGTGACACTGCCCAGCAGACTCACATTCGGTTTCTTCATTTCCAGACAACCAACTAGCGAAAGGGAGCTGTGAAATTATCAACCTATTAAGAGAATGAGTCAGTGCCACATGAAAAGCAAAATCCATTTACAAGGCGTGATCAGCTGAAGAACAAGGACTGATACTTAGGCAACACATTCACTGCCAAACTGCTGAATAAAGGCAGAATCCAGCAAAAAGAAGAGATGACCATAGGAAGAAGGCCATTGCACACCATGCCCCTTCCATTTCCATCCCCATTAATGTTACCATCCTGTATKCAATATGTCCCTCCTATTTGTATCCTTTCTATTTATACAACAGCAAGAAAGGACATCGTTACAAGTGGAAATCCTACTGCACCATTATCTCTTTTGAAAATAATAATTATCTTATTTTTCTTTTATGATAATACTCTCAGTGTAGCAGCTCTTCAGAAAGTTGGCCCCGCTTGCCCTTAAACACTTTCAATTACCCAGGTAAGTACAAGAGCGGCCTTGTGCAACTAACACCTCTGAATCCTCAATAGGTGGGTGATTCTCTAATGGATAATCTAACAGGTCCTASGTTGTTCATCTAGAGGTTCTATGGGACGTGCCAAAACCAGGGTCCTCATTTTGCCAGCTATCTATCATATAGGAGGGCTTGCAGGATGAGAGTGCAGACAGGAATTGGGGGTTATGAAAAAGCAGCAACACCACACACAGAATGACTGAAAATTATCTATCTTTATACCACTGCTCAGCTAAACAGCAGGCACAAGACAAGTATGGACTTTAACACCATCCCCTACTTTCAGAAGGATGCTGTTCAAGGAAAGTAGTCTTTGAAGTTCGGTTTTACAGAAAGCTTTAATAAAAGGCTTTATTACAATGTCACTATAATTGTAAGTCATTTTAATAAAACTCTTTATGAGCAATATTCATACTTACTAAAACCAAAGCATTTTTAGTTCCTACATCTTCTTTTCAGTATTTGTTTAGTCTATTTATTTACTTGCCCTGCTTCACACAAGTTGGCTGAGTTTCATTTTTTGGCCTCATGGGTACAAAATTTTTTTAAAAGCTTATAAAAAAATGCACTGTAGGATTTGATAGCAAATAAAAATCTTCCCAATTTAGAAAATATAAGGTAAATTCCTTCCATAAAAATCTCGTTCTCAATCAAGAAATAAAAATCCATAAAAAGTATGACAGACACTAATATAATGAAGACTTCAGAAATGTATATATAAAGAGAGCTTTACTATTCTTTCTTTTTAAAAAGGGAAATCTGCCTGTCCAATTCACATAGGAAATCATTTAAAACATATTTCTGTTGAAAAATGTCCTAAAATATCTGATACCTAATCTACTCATGCAGTGCAGAAAAACAGACTAGTGGAAGTAACTACAAATAAGGAAAAGAAATCAAGCAACTTGCATTCAATATCCATTCTAAATTTAGCATAAAACAAATATACAGCTACCAGGAGATGTACCTGGACTGAAATACCTGGATGCATCTATATTTTTGAAACATAAACAAAAAAGCACCACAGTCTCAAGCAATACTTACTATTTGTCTAACAGTCAGTATGATTTCTAATCTGATACTTTAACTATAAAATGACCACTACAAAGAGATCATAAGGAAGAGGCCTTGTTTAACATATCCCCAAAATAGTCAGCCAACTAGAAAGAAAAGCCTTGCAGGCCACTATCCYGGAGAAAACACCATTGCTTCTGAGTCCACAAGGATCTTGGAGATCCCAGATGTGCTCCTAACAGAAYTGAGGCCCATTTACAGTATTTAAAGTGAAAAAATTAAAAGGTGGGTGCTTCAAATTTTGAAATGGAAATCGTTCTGCAACTATCACTTTCTCTCTTCAAATCCCACTCTCAGAAAACAGTCCCAACTTCCCTTACCATGTTATTTTATTTCACATTCCCTCTCAGAGCATGTGGCTTTTAGGACAGCACTAAACCACCCCAATGCCAACTAGATTTAGACAGCAGGCCTAAAACCAACATCCTTCCCTGTTTACATCTGAGAAATCCATTCATCCGCCTGGAGCTTATTCTCCAGGGCAAGAGCACGTTGTTTACMTGGCACCTCACATGAGAGCACCCATTCCTCTGGGTCCCCGCATAGAACTGCAGGAGGTCTAAAACACCAACCTCAGGTCCAACCCAGAGGGAAGGGATGGCTTCGCTTGAAGTGGACTACAGTAGACGATGTCGGCTCTGCATCATGCTTATACTTAATACCTGTTCCTAGAAAGAGACAAAGTAACTGACCTAAGGTCCTCAATATTTATGTTTACCATGTTTTATCATCCCCAACACTAGTAAGGTTAATATAGAAACATCTGATGGGTTCAYATGGAAAATGTCTGACGGGTTCATTTTTTCAAAAGTGATGGTTGCTCCATCCTCCAGAATTTTCAGCCTCCTCCTCATCCTTTCTGTGTTAGGCGGAAAAAATAAGAACTTCCCTGGTGAATCCCTGAATTCCCAGCCGAGGGACACCCRGAAGGTCGGTTTGGATCTGCAGGACGAGGGACTTGCTCGTAGTGCCCCTAAGGAAAACCCAGACGTGCAGAACCAACCCTAGGCCACAGACTCCCCGCGGAGCCAAACAGACGCGTCCCTGGACCGCGCTGGAATTCTCCTAGTTTGCTGCACATCTCCTCCCACCGGCCTGGAGACGCAAAACTCCTTCCTCAACAACAACAACAAAAAACGGYGTTCCCCGAGCCCCAAAACAGGGGGCTACCGCCTTGTTTTGGAAGCTGTATCACTAAGATAAAAAAACAAAAAGAGGGGAAATAAAATAAGGAGGGGAGGAGGAATAAAAACAAAAACCCTCCTCCGCCCRCCCCAAACCGCATTTCAGCCTTCGGCCTCAGGAGCCTTTTGTAGGCCCGGGCACCACGGGCCACCCGGCGGGCGCGCCGGCCGCCGTCCCCGAGCTCCGCCGAGCGCGACAAAAATATCTTTGTGTCGCACGCGAGGGCCGCGCAGGAAAAACAAGCGAGGCCGAGGCCGCGCTGCGGCGGGGACCGCGGGGCCGCCGCGGGCGCAAGGGGAGGCTCCCGCCGATGCTCCGGCTGGCAGCGCGGCCGGTGGGGGGTGACACAAACCAGGCCTCCCTGGCGACAGGACCGGCCGCCCCCCAGCCTTGCASGGGTGGCGGGTTTGGAGGGTGAAGGCAGCAGGCCCCATATCTGCCCCCTTAGTGTGACGGGGGCAAACGCATGGGGTAAAAATGGCCCTCAAGAGGCACCTCCCACACAGCCTCCTTCCTCCCCAGCGACAGGCCCCGGGGCCGCCGCTGCCTCCCCGGCTCCGGCCCGGGCTGCCGCAGCCGCGGCCGGCTCCATCTTAGAGCAGCCTCGTCCCACCTACC
>PTEX01000017.1:4038331-4072129 GCA_003342815.1 Eudromia elegans
TCCATCCCCCGCTCCGGGCCCCCAACTCACCGCGCCCAATACCGGCGGCCACCGCCCCCCGCCACGCACCTGTGGTGGTGTCGGGGAGCCCGGGCTGGCTGCGGAGGGGCGCGGGGCGCGGCGGATGGCGGCGGATTGCGCGGCGGGATGCGCGGCGATACGGGTCCTCGCTGCCGTCCCTCCTCCTCCTCCTCCTCCTCCTGCTGCCTCTTCCTCCCGCCCCCGGGCCCGCCTTGTCAATCCCCGCGCGGAGCCGCCGCGCCGCCGCCCGCACCACAGCGCCGCCTGCAGGGCGCCGCGCGCGCAACACAGAGGGAGGGAGGAGGGAGAGCAAGGAAGGCGGGAGCGGAGGAAGGAAGGAGGGAGAGGAGGAAGAGGAGGGAGAAGAGGAAGAAAGGAGGGAGAAGAGGAAGAAAGGAGGGAGAGGAGGAAGAAAGGAGGGAGAGGAGGAAGAAAGGAGGGAGAGGAGGAAGAGAAGGAATGAGCAGCACCTCCTCAGAGAGGCCCCGAGGGCCATATCTCCCCTCCACAACCCACGCAGCAGCTCCAAAGGGTGGCCATCACCACCATCCGTATTTTCATCCTTTCTTCACCCTCATGGAACAGCTGGGTCGTGTTGCTCTCTGCTTAGCAGAGGCCTCCCAGGGTAACCTGGGTTGCGCAGGCACCTTCCAGGAGCCCCTCTTGGAGGAGGCTAAATGGGGCTTCTTCCCAGGTAGGCACCACTTGCAGCCCTTTCCCCGCTGTGTTTCTGAGTTCCAAAGCAACCCAAAAAGCACCTCCCTTTGGGAGGATTTCAGTCCAGAAATACTGTTTAATTCACCCTGTCATTAATGACGAAACAAGTRTCTGCCATGGAGCAAGACGCTGCCCTGTCGTAAAATACAAGCAGCAAAACAAGGTCCCACTTGGGACCGGAGCGCTGCGGGTCAGCGTGATTTGAACTGGTCCTGTCAGGAAATTTGCCGTAAAAATATCAGTTTGCTAMAAAGTGGAGCTCCTGAAGCATCTGGGTAGCAGGGCTGGGGCGTTTTGACTCATGCAGTATGGCTACTGCTGTGATACACTGCTACCTGAGGCAKTTAGTGATGAAAAGACAGATTATGCTTGTAAATGGATATTTACTTTTAGGGAGGATCCACCACTTTATTTTTTTCCCTCCTTCCAGAAAATGACATACAGGCCCTTTTAAGGCCTGTCTCTGGTTGGACACTAAAAGTGGAAAGTCTCTAAAAATCCTCAGCAAGCCTCAATCTACTTAAAATTTTCAGCGTCTCAACAGAGATTTGATGATACCCCCGCGCTGCCTTAAAGGCGGCAATGAAGTTTCTAAATTCTGCCTGTTTTAAGCAATCTAGATGGAGGCACTGCAGTCAAAAGCAGGGCTCAGAAAACCACGAGGAAGTACTGGAACGTCCAAGTAAGCATATGCTGTATACACACATAGATATATTTATGAGCCCCGTGGGGTAGAGCTGGGGACAACTACTGTTGCAGTTCTGGCAGGGGAATGTGACCACAAGATAAGCTGGGAGATGCATTTCCAGCGTGTCCACCTCGTTAGCAGGAGCTGTGTACACAAGCAGTTTCTTGCTAATTGAGTYAAATGAGTGAAGGACTTTGCTAGGGCACAGGAGCAGTAGCAAGGAGAGGCGCTGGCCTCTTGCAGGTTCCTTCTCTAGCTTATTCTTGGGTCGCTATCCTGCAGCATCACCCTGAGTGTCCTCCTCTACCAAGGAAAGGTGGAGTAAGGGAGCTTTTGCAAAACGTTTCCTAGTTTCCAATGCTCCAAGAGCAACRTCCACGCACACGGGTACTCTCCCCAGGCATGGAGCAGCAGTGCAGTGCCTGGCTCCCAGTTTTCTGTTGATGAGGGAGGTCTCTGATCTGAAACACAGTCACCGAGAGCGATGCAGAGTGAGGAAAYGCATGAGCAGCTTTCTGGACCATATGTGGTGTTCCCACAGTCGATCTGCAAGGCTATCGAAGTTGCCAGGTGCTGTGCTAGGAAGAGACGTGCCAGAGCGGCTGAAAAACGTCATCTGGCTGCCACATCCCCTCCTGTCCTGGGTATCAAAGTACTCCGCTCCTGCCCCTCTCAAGTCTCGTCTCTGCTGCACTATTCCTCTGCTCCTCCCCTTACAGGGATCACATAGAAAAGGCCACTCTGTGAAGTCCTCTATGTGAGAAGCTACAAGCTCAACAAATTTCCAAAGGGGGAAATGATTTGGTGGTCTCTGCTTTGGGCTGCTGCTTTCCACACTCAGCTGCCCTGCTGTGCAGCACCTTGTAGTACCAAAGCTCATGTCAGCCGATGAGCAGAGAGAAAAGGGTGCCCCAGTGTTGATGCCCAACAGCAACATATGGCCAAAGGCATTAATGTCCCTTAGGAAAGGGGCACTGTGGGATCCCCTGACCTTCATACACTCATGCAGCCATCAATAACCCAAATCATCATCAGGTGACTCACAGGTTGTCCAGGTTGGCTTCATCCACACGCRCTGCTCTAATGAGCAGGTCTCATAAGGTCTGTTGTGCATCTCCAAGGCAACAACCCAAGGCCAAGGGAATAGATGTGCTAATTAAAGGTGAAAACAATACAACCCAGCATGGAGATCAAGAGGGCAAAATAAACAAATGCAAGGCAATTGTATATTCATTATTATGGTTATGTCACAGCCCTCAAACTCACAGCTTTACCTCCGTGCCAGAGTCACCTCCATGGAGCTRTGTAGAGTCTCATGGGCCAGGCATGCATCGAGACTAGGCTTTTTTCTGTACAAAACTGTCCATCAATTGAAAAAAGAACAGACTTTTTTTTCGTCCCTGCCACCAAATGGAGGAGAGTGTCTCTGTTGCATTCCCCATCCATGAAGATACAGCCAGACAAAAGGTGCTGAATTCCTACGCTGCTCTTTCAAAGACCCCACCTCACTTTTTCCTGGCCTGTGTATAAATCAGGACAACTGGTGTAAGACTGGAGCCAGGGGGGCTAGACCTGCAATGAGCTGTGCAGGAGCAGTGAGCACAGTGAGAAGTTTGGGCAAAAATTGAAGAACAGGTTTCGTGTGGATGAACTTCAATGCACAGCTCAATGCAGGACCCATTTTGACCAGACTCCTAGACTGTTTTCCGACCTATTACAAAAAGCTGAGCAAAAGATCCAATGAAGGATCCTGTGAAATGGAAAATAACCATTTCAGAGGGCTCTCAGCCTTCATACAGAGCATATATATTTAGGAATATCTTGTGTTTTAAGACTTCCTAGAAATAACAGAATTACTATTATGTTGTACAGCGTCCTCAAACATCTGCTCTCCCTCTATAAACCCCCAACCTTCACTGACRTTCAGCTGTTCAGCACATACAGAATATGCATTTACCTTATTCGATCAGGCCATGGTCCTTTTAGTCTCCATCTGAGACAGCAGCCAGYAGCAGCTCTTGCAGAAGAAGCAGGCAGGGAACAGTTGAAAGGTAACCTGTCCATGGGAGAACGTTCTTTCTAATCCCATGAGGAAGGAGCTGGTTTAGACCCCGAAGCATGAAAATCCATTTCAAATTCAGTTGTGTCTAAATCAGGAGGTGCCTCATGCCTACGCTGACTTCATTARCTCATCTTAGATGGTTACAGGGAAATTAAAGCCTGAGACTGAGTGAATAGGGCCTTAGGACCCAAAAGCCAGTCAGCAAGAACATGAGAGGTTTTAGCTGTCATATATGTGAAGCAGGAAAGACAACATGAGCAGCTCTGGCAGTTCTCTGTAATCCCATTTATGATGATGTATTATCCAAATATAAAGAGATGTTTTTAAAGGCAGACTTCCAGCAGAACAAAGGGAGATTATGTCTCGGACATAAAAAAAAAAAAGGCTTATTTTTCCCTTCTCATTTGAGACATAACATCATAGGGATGTTTTCATATAATTGTTTTTAAGGAGAATAAAGAGGTGTTTTGAGGAGTGTGAAAGCTAGAGCGTCTCACCTCTTGAAGCTGGAGTGTGAAATTATAAGAATAGGAAAAGAGCATGAAAACCTGGGAATTTTGGCCTTCACTCCCTGCTGCAAAGCAAAGAACCGATCAGAAGAGTGAAATAAAGGCTATAAGCAATGATCATGGAAAGAGAACAAGGAAAACCACACATTATCAACTACTAACTGCTAGTAATGAGCCACAGGATACAAACAGAAAGTATTTTAAACTCTTGTCTCTTAGTGTGTTCTAATGGGACATCATACTTAGCATTTTTACTTGCATTTAGCWTCTCAACATTGCATTAGTCACTGCRCAAACACCGAGGGAACAGCAGGAGATCAGACTTTATTTTCTTTTTGATAGGGTAGAGAATAGATAACTGTCAAGTACTATTTTTACTAGCATGGATTGGGAAGTTTTTCAAAGCAGTGTCTAATCACGAGAAGATGTCGTAGCTGCCAAAATAACATTTTTGTGGAAATTTATGAATTGTCAAAAACGCTGCTCGGGGTCAAAGATGGAGCTACTGTTTAAAACAAGGCCCCAGGAGAGGCCGTGTCTCARCCCTGCTGCACTGGAGATCTCCATCCACGTCTTTGCTTTGAATCTGTCCCTGAGCTGGCTGAAACGAGCACAAAAATTTACTTACAGTGCTAATAGCGTAGTGGAGAAAGAGAAATGCCCTTGAACCTTCGCTAAGACAAACCACAGACTTGACCGATACTCTGCGTGAGTAGCTCCAATCATTGGGCTGTTCCTCTTGGCTGCTGGATCAGGTAGAAATTCTTCCTGCCTTTGGCTTCGCTCTGGCCTACAGGAATCACATGCTCTGTATAAAATCAAGAGGCTGGCGAAGTGTTTCTGTTGCTCAGACTATTGTTCTTTCATTTCAAGTCTGCAGACCTACAGCATTGCTGACAGCCTGAAGGACAAAACGAAACAACTATTTAAGGCCCTAAAAATGAAACCACTTAAAACTGAGCTGATTAGAGGAGGAAACCCTCTTTCCAATTGGAAGTGGATTGGTTTCAGCTGCCTTTGGTGAGCAGCTTTGCCCCCGATGAGAGCTAAATGCCAGCTGCTTGATCCTGCAAGTATTTTGGAGACCCTTCAGCAGCCATGACTTCAGTTTTTCCCTGTGTACAACTCTGCAAAATGAGGCCGCTCCTGCTGTAGCTTTTAAAGCCCAAACTCCTTTTCACTACATCTGTGCTGAAGCCTTCACACATCCCTGATGTCTGAAGAGCAGGAGGGTCAGGGAAAATTCAAGCAGCGCCATGTGTTTTTCTTATAAAAAGGCAGTAAATGTGCTTCAAAAGGCTCCAAAGATTGTTCGTGATATGCTCACTTTTCAAAACACTCAGAAAGGAGAGAAAACAGAGATGCAGCTGCAAGTRCTGAGCAGCTTTGCCAGACAAGGGCCTGCTCATCACAGCCCTTGCTCCCGGGCCAACCTGAAAACCCCGCTAAGAAGCTGTGAAGGTGTCTGCCTTTGTAGTTAGCGCCTTGGTTTACCCCCTCAAATCCCGCTTCTCAAAGAGGCTAGTTTAAAAAAAAAAATCAAGTCTGAGAATCCAGTTATTTGATGCAGGATCCTAGAAAACCAGGAATGTTTCTGAGAARGGCAGAACGTGACTGTGATAGATGAACCTGCCTGATCTGTGTGGCAATTCACCAGA
This sequence comes from Eudromia elegans, assembly GCA_003342815.1. Taxonomy (NCBI): domain Eukaryota; kingdom Metazoa; phylum Chordata; class Aves; order Tinamiformes; family Tinamidae; genus Eudromia; species Eudromia elegans. The sequence goes on from PTEX01000017.1 coordinate 4,043,987, forward strand.
GGTCACCRGGCTGCTCAATGTATTGGCCCTGTTTGACTCTAAGCAGCTCTAGAGCCACACTTCGGCAGGGCTGTTGTGCACATTTTAGCAGCAGAAACTGGTGTCTTTTCAAAACGACATTCCATTTGCTTCAGTCCTTCCAGATATGAAAAACTACAGACTGCGTCGGGGAGAAGTYCAAGCAAATATTTCAAGCTGGGGTTTAGTCACAAGGTCTGGACTGACAAAGAGGGAGAGGAAAAAATGAAAATAAGGACAAGCAGCAACAATGAATCTATATTTTTTCCCAAATTTATCAAAAAAAAAAGGTTCAAAGGTACTTCAAATAAATTGATTTTGCAATATCTACTATTCAACAAAGGGTTTTAAAAAGGCCTAATTTTGTTTCCTACCTTGAAACCCTCATAGTGTCCATAGACGTGGAGGGATGTAAGTTCGTAGATGTATTTGTGTTCACGGCTCCAGCTTTCAATCACAACCATCTGATTCCTCAGCAACGTGTGCTGCGAGACAGCTGCTGTTTCAYCCCATCAAAAATATCTCTCTTCCCCCCACCAAAGTGACCCGGCAGCTTCCTCCGAATGTGATGATGCTGATGAGAACAAGCAATTTGGGTGGAAYTGGATCCCCTGCTGGGAGCTGGAGACTTCTGCTGCAGCAGAACAGCGTGTTGGATCTGCAGGGGATGATCACGGCCCGACCAGCGAATCCTGCACCCAGAGWCCGAACCAGCAGCCGGTCGTGAATGGAGGCTCCAGGGTTTGCTTCAAGGGTTCCCAGGCAAAGGTCTTTACTTGGAAAATCTCCGGAGTTGTAACATCCCTTCATGCATGGAGGATTTATGAAATAACGTTACACTTTAATTAGTAGTTTATTTCATGACTAGCTTTGCCCCTCCACTTTACAAGATCACACGATGTCCCCTTTGAGTTTGCTCTCTCCTTTATTCTCCTTTAATTATTAACACATTTTCCTAAATATTCTAGTGGCAGGTGGATATCTGTGCTCAGAAARACACAGTCTCAGCCCAGCAGACCCAGCCACCAAAGCCCCTTCTGAGGGGTCCCTTGGGAAAAAACTATGAGAAACAGCGYGACCTTGGGATGTAAAGCAGCACAGGGTACAAGCCATGGGGCTCTAACATGGGGTGTTAGCTCAATAGGGGTGCCCGATGCAGCAGGAGGTGCAATACGGAGCATCGCTGCGCGTGGGGCCCCTGGCTCCATGGAGCTCCACGGGCCACGTCCCCGCTAGAGGGAGCGGCAGCCCCGGGCTGGCGCCGCGGGGAGGGACCGGCCGGGCRGGCAGGGGGGTCACCGAGAGCCGGGAGCTGCTGCTGGGTCTGTCCCTGTRTCTGTCACTGGCAGGGATGCCTGTGCTGGGCTCAGCGAGGGAGAAGAGCCGAGGGTGGGAAATAGGGACATGGCTGGGATGGGATGAGGCTGGAGCTCTTCTGTGGAGCCGGTAAGGACACAGGCACTGAGGGTTGCAGAAGGCTGGAATGCTCCTTTTAGCGCCTGGTGACAAGTGACAGTCCCCTTGTGCCTGAGGAACCATTTACATCCAGGCTCCCRACCAGGCTGAGGAGGGCAAGTTGGCACCACGGGGCTGGAAGCAGAAGAGAAGGAACCGGAGTGGGAAGGAAGGGGCAGAAAGGGGAAGACATGGATGCTGCAGCAAGGGCTGCCCGGGGCCTGGAGGATGCTCCTACCTGGCTGTTATAACCAGCTTGGGGACTGCTAAATGGACTTGGCTAATGCGAGCACCAGGTCCTGCTAAATGATTTTGCCAACTGTTCTGTTTCTCCCCATCCAGATCCCAGAAGTACCAGGATGGTGGCACCTCCTGTGGCTCTATAGCTCCTTCACTTGGCTTCACAGTTCTGGCAGGACGCAGGGACCACCAAGAAAGCTGGGACCAGAGAGGGTCAGTGCCTGGAAAACCCTGCCCCATCCAAACAGCGGTTGAGTCACAGTGCGCTTGTCCCAAGCCTGGACCAGCTGCATGGTGGTGGAAGAGGATGGCAGGACTGATCCAGGGATCCCCTTCAGCATCCTGGGCCTCTGGCAGTCCAACCCACCATGCTGGYGACCTGGCCCAAGGCTGGGGCTTCTGCAGAAACTAAGGGGACCAAGGGCAAGGGCAAGATGCAGCCCCAGGAGGCAGCAGGCAGGAGCCTGGGAACAACGGGACAGAGCCCCTGCCCTTGCCCAGTGCCCGAGAGGAGGAAGAGGAGAGGCCAGGCTGGTGGAGGACAGCCAGGGAGTATAAATAACCTGCTGACTCATGGGGGGCTCTTGGGTTTCAGGATCACAAGATGCAGACATTGCCTGGCTCAAATGGGTGTCCCCCCCCATCCTTTTCACACTGACAGGGACAACTGTGAAGCTGGGAGGGGGCTCTGGCTGGAGATGGGGGCTTCAGGCCCCCCCCTGCCGCCTGCAGGGCCACCCAGGCCCATGCAGACAGCACAGGCCATGGGGTCCAGGTGTCACCTCCACAGGAGGATTTCCAGTCACCAGGGCCCATTGGGTCACTAGCCACACATGGCCAAGTACCCCACGCTCCCTGTGGCAACCAGGATCCAGGTGCTCACACCYGGAGCTCTTCGTGCAGCCGCCCAACCCGGGGGGTTCTGCCTGCTCCGCTCCCCTTCCCCTGGGCGCTGCAGACAGGGAGGATTCCCCTGCACGCTCTCCCCAGCCTGGCACCCGACACTGCCATCTATTTTTCCACTAAGGACAGGACCAAAATAAACCAGTCTGGTCACAGCRGCTGTCACAGGCATCTCCGTGGCCAAGCGGGGTTCCCTGGCCCCTCGCTRTCCCAGCCCTGCTGCCTGCGATGGCTCTGGCCAAACCTGCTGCTCGCAGCGGTGGAGACGAGCGAGGAGCCGACGCTCTGCTCACGCTGGGCTCCCCGGGGACATCTCCTTCCATTGCATCAGCCCCTGTGAGCAGCAGAGCCCCGTTCGTTTTCATTAGCCCGTTCGCTCTCTGATCCTATTTACCTTTACGGCTGCATTAGCATCTCCCTGCATCCAAGCGGGATGCGGGTGCAAGCCGGGGCACCCCGTGCCGGGCGCTGCCTCACGTAGCCCGTTAACCCTCCCTGCGCTCTGTCAGGGCAGGTCTCCACAGCTCTGCAATGGGGAGATGGAAGCACCGGGAGCCCTGCGSAGCTGGCAGCAGCCTCACACCTTGAGCCACAAGAAACCCAACCACCWGGCTGGGTTTCTAATCAGATTTTTGCCTTTTTGGCCATGCTTCTTTTGAGAGGCAAAAGGGGAAGCCCTGACGGGCTGCAGCCCCCCTGTGCTGCCTTTCTCCCCTCACATCCCCAGGTCCTTGTGCCTCGCTTGGTTTTTAGCTATCATTTACCATCTGACACATTCCGGCACTCAAATAAGCTCCTTGAGAGGCGGAGATAAGGTCTCAGCTTTCCGGTTCATCTTGCCAGGCTGTCTGCTGCAGATAAGGACCCTGGGCAGCAGGAAAAAGGTTATCTAGAAAGGAAGCCGTGCAACGGCCCCTGTTATTGCAGGAGGCTTCGGGAAAAGGAAGYCCACCAGGAATCTTGCAGGTCCTTCCCAGCTGGATTTGAGGGACAGCAGGACCAGCTGAGCCTTCCTGCAGGATGGGTCCCACACCGAGGTGTCCCCAGCCCCGCTGCTTTCCCTCCCTGACCTCGTCCCAGCCAGCATCTGCAGAAGGAACTGGATTTGGGGGTCACCCCRTTATGCTTGGGGACCTGACCATGCTCCAAGGGGCTGGTAAGAGGGGAGCTTCCTGCACGGGACTTGGGGACAGCGTTCAGCYTTTCTTAATGTTCACTAGTCAAAACTCACCTTCCCTTTGCATGGCTGTTTATTACTTCATTTTCTAGTCTTTATTTGCTGTTGGYTAGTGCTAGAACAATGTATGCCATTAAAAAAATAATAAATCTTTAGGAAGCACCATTTCTGCTCAAATTTGCAGGCTTCCCTTCTGCCCCCACCCCCTCCAGATCCACCCAGCACCCTCACCACATCCCCCCACGTGCTTCCCTCTTTTGCCGATTCCCGTTAATCCGCGCTTTACGTAACCTCGAGCCTGGGCTGAGCGCAAGGCTGTGCACTAACATGCCATTAAGGCACATCTCCAGATTTAGGCTTTAAAGCCAAGAAAAGCCCCTTGCACCCAAGGAAAACCAACCAGCACAACCCACCGCAGGCAGCTTCAAGGTGCAAATCCCCATGGGGAGCAGGTCCCAGCTCCCCAGCACTGACTCTGCAGCCAAATATCAGGGCTGAGCCCATAACAACTGCCCCAGGGAGTGCATTTAACTATTGCAAACTCATCTGGAGGCAAACGTCACCCACCAGCCCAAGCCACATTACCTCTGGGTGCTTTGTAGCACCCATCACTTTAGCACTTACCTTCTACCTGCTCCCTGCAGCCCTGGCTTCCCAGCTCTGCTGTTCCCAGGAATGTGGGATGGGAGAGGAGGCAGACAGAATCCCAGAGAGAGGCTGAGCCATGAGAGGCAAAGGGTGCAGGTCCCTGTAGGCAAGATCCACCTCTATCCATGCAAGATCCAGAGGATGAATCAGGAGGAATGGGACACAGCAAGGACAGGGGAAGCAAGTGCTGCTGTTGTAAACACTTCATTTGGGACAGACCCAATGCAATGGCTGCAGTTAAATCCCAGCCCCATCACCTACAGAGGCACAGAGCAAAGGGAGCACTGCAAGAAGAGTCCCAGCACTTGCCAAGTGCCCCAAGCACCCAAACCACAAACACACCCTGGAAAACCTGGCTATTCAAGCCAATTTATTCTAACGCTGCAATTAGCAGCTCATCACAGCCCAGCTGTGACCACAACAGAGGCAACTCAACTATGGGTAAAGCAGGAGACATCYCCACCTGTGGGGACATCTGCGGGGCTCCTCAGCATCTCCCCTGGCCTGGGCTGCCAGTGGTTAATGGCAGGGACACATCTCCAYGATTAACTTCTCCTAAATCTGCAATTCTTCCCTGATTTCTATTTTTATAAAGGGAAAGGGAGGGGGAAGGTGGTTTTACAAGGGATTTCACTCAAATAATGAAATAAATGTGATCAGCTGRGAGACCCTTAATCCGCTTTGACTCCTGTGTCCAGGGAAGAGACTGGGGGATATTTGCTGTCTCCGAGCCCTGARTAGAGGGGATGGAAGTGGTGCCATTCCCACCCTTCCAAAGAGCGTAGAGCCCAGGGGATACCTCTAAATTGGGTGCCCAACCATGTCCCCCTCATGACAACTGGGGGGATTTCATTAAAATTGTGKTTTCTGACTTAGCCCCCTGAGGCTGGGGGAGCTGCATGTGCTGCAGGGAGACCCCAAATTCCGCAGTCAACCCCGCCACCGGCAGGCAAAGTGCCTCAGTTTCCCTCAGGATTCGGGAATGCCGGACGGATAGGGAGGCTTAGGCAGAGCCGCTTACCTCCCGCTTCAGCTGTGGGGCATCGGAAGGAACCAGCCAGTTTCCTTAGGCTTTGCCCAATAAATTCAAATTCTAAGCTGGGGGTGAGGTGGCTGCTGAGCATTTCAATATGTAAACTTAGTGGGAAAAGGTGCCGATTTGCTCCCTGCTACACGGACCAACACCGTGACCGTGCCCCATGGAGGGATCTTGCACAAGAGCCTTCCTAACCCCCAGCCCGCACGAGGCCGGACATCCCTGCGGGGTCCCTGCGGGGAGGGATTTGTGTCACCTTCGCTCCCCTGCAGCCCCAGGCGCTGCTGAGGCCACGGGCACACGAAGCAGCTTGTTCAAATAAACCACCAGCTTAGAGCAGCGAGGGAGGAGCTAAGCCTCCCATCAGCGATTCCCACAAATGCCCACGGATATAATCCAGATTTGCTACTTCCCTGGCACCCTTCACTTCTTTAATGAATTAAACCCTCCCTTTCGCTGCCCCGTGTAATCAGCACCAGGGCCAGGGCAGGAGGATGCTGGAGGGCACATGGGATGCTGAGAAGGGCCGGGTGCCCCAGCGCGGTGTGGAGTATCCTGCATCCCAGGCCTGGACCACCTCTCTGCAGCTCCTGTCACCTCCAGGTCACCCCTGTGGCCCTTCGAGGGGTGACACATCCCTGCAGGAGTTGGTGACGTGGCCTTTAGGGAAAGTCAGGAATTATTGKCTAGCAAGCAGGTGTCATCTGCCCAACGAGAAATCCCAAACCAAGGAGGTTTTGCTTCTCCTCGTGCTCCTGGATCCTCCTTGCCCCCAGCCCCAGCACTGAACGTGGCTGTGGGACCGCAGTGCCAGAGCACGGGTCCCTCCCTGCACTGCTGTCKCTGCAAGAACAGCAATGTCACCCCATGGCCGTTGTCCCCAGCCCGCCGAGCTCTGTCCCGGAGCTGCCTGGGTACCACCATCCCCATCCCCACCGTTGCTATAGAGACAGAGGCTGCTTCCCGGTTCCACTGCAGCTTCTCGGTTCCGCTGCGGTGCTGCCGGCTCCGGGTACCGCTGCTGCTTCCCGGTTCCGCTTCCCGGTTCCCCTGTGGTGCTGCCGCGTGTCCCTCGTCATGCTCGGCCCGGCCGGGAGCTGGCAGAGGATGCACAAGCCCCCGGCGGGCAGGTCCCACAGTAGCAACGTGGCCGCGAGGCTCTGCGCTGGCCGGGACGCTGCACCACGAGGGCTGTTCTGTTCTCCTCGGCACACCGTCTCCCCTTTACCAGGGTGGGATTTTAAAAAGCTGCTGAAATGACACCGGTGCCAGGAGCAAAGGGGACTCGCTGCCTCGGGCTGAGCTGGACGCCTTTCTGTGCTCCGGGTTGTTGGAAACTGGCTTGAACGGCACCAAAAGGCGCGTGTCCCCGGGCCCTTCCTCTCCCTGCCCTCCTGTGTGCAGCCATACACCATTCCCACTGGCACGGACCAAGAGGAACTCCTCCAAAGCCATCGATAAAGCACTGGGATAACCAGGATACAGCTCGGGTAAAGGCGGGCGAGAATGCAGTGCACGCACATGCTGCTGGGTGAATCCTGCTGCAAAGGGAAGCCCGAGCTTTGGGTTAAACACCTGCAAAGTGACAACATCCCACCGAGCATCCCGGGCAGAGCCTCCTCTGCTCCCTGCCTCTGCAGGCAGCCACCAGCTCCGGCCACAGGCGCATCCGCACGCGCCATTGCAACACGTCCCATCCTGTCCCCGCACGGGGATACACTCCCCTGAGCGCAGCCAGGCCTCGAAGGAAAAGGCAGAGCAGCAGAGCGCTTCTTGCATAAGTCCTTACGGGAGAAGGAGGCTTGCAAAGAGAATTGCTGACGGAGGCCRGGGGCAGGAGCAGCTCCCCGCTGAAGTTCACTGCCTGCGGAGTTCATTCCCTGCTCCGCACTTCAGGGAGCCGCRGCGGGGGAGCCGCACGGCTCCGCTGGCCCCCCGCGCTCTGCCATCTGCTACACAGATGCGGCAGCCCCCGGAGAAAAGCAGCCAGACCAAGAGGCTCTGCCCTTCCCTGAACACGCTCAGTCACGGCYCTTCCCAAAGGGCCCTTGGAACCATCCGCCCCGGGAGCTCCGCGGGAGTCCCTCGGCTCCGAGGCACGAGCCGGCACCGCGTGTCCCTGCTCCAGGCTGGGAGCCGGGAGCGCGGGAAGCCACCGGCTCGCAGGGCTCTGTGCCGACCCGCTAGCTGGAGGTGGGTGTCAAGGACACATTTATTATCTGTCTTCTTTCCACGTTAATTATCAAAGAACAGCAAATGTTCAGAGCTTGCTAATGCTCCTCACAACAGCTGCCCTGGTAAGAACATGCTGGGATGCACGGGAGTGCAGGACCCGGCTGYCTAAGGACGGGAACGTTTTGTCAGTTTGAGACAAACAGGAGGAGAGGAACGCTAGGATCCTTTGGAACATCTGTAAAAGCATCCAGCCAGGGAAGGGGCTGGATCTAGTAGTGTCCATCATGCACCAAACATCAGGACTAGAGAGACAGGGAAACCACTCCAAACTGCAAGGGCTCTGCGCAAAAGACGGGATTTGGGCCAGATGGTTTGTTATCTAATGGTCATTTGGCAGGTAASGAGCAGCCAGGATTCAAGGTGATAGCCTGGTAAAAACGGAGCATCAGCCTGCGTGCTGCGCTCCACGTCCAGCAATCTCCAGCCAGTTTGCAAACCCCAGTCACTTAGCCTTGCAGCCCAGGAAGGTCGAGGGAGCTCTCCTCATTTCACACAGGGCGAGACACAGGGGCACGTTCAGTAGTTTGCTCAGTAACAAGGTCACAGACAAGCGAGCAGGGACAGGGCTGGAGCTCATCCTGGCTCCCTGCCACCTCTCCCGCTCACCAACAACTTGCTCTCAGTACCGGAAAGCTGTCAATGCGAGAAGAGACTTACCTTGGAAATTACCATCTAGAGCATCGTTTGGCATAAATACAATTGTCATTGTGGTCCTGAAGATGTAGAAAAAGGCTCTGTGTCTAGAGCCGCCCTGCAGAACTGCCATGATTCAGCAGAGTCTATACAGCGGCCCCCTACTAGGATGCAAAGGGGAACTTGCATTTGTCCTTCTACGAGACAAAAGCCACACGTACCTGCACAGGGCATGACTTTGAGCAGCCGATGAGAGGCCAAATCCAGCATGCCACCTACGTCCTTAGTTGACCCTTCTAAAGCAAACAATTTAAGCGAACATATCAGTCTGCTAAAGATCAAGAAAAGTGCAACACATGCTCAAAGTTGAACCTGGATCTAGAGGCTTTACCCAACTGGCATTTGTCCCTTCTCTCAAGGGTCAGCACAGTTCTGGTCCCTGTAGGACCATCATCCAGCCACCCACCAAAACACCACAACTTCTATTGCTTCCACTGGAGAACCCCCCAAGTCCAGGGGAAGAACCAAACAGGGCAGCAATTTTATGGTTATTTATTATCTGTGAAATCCGGCAGTCCCCAGACGCTGGGCACAAACTCTGGGCTTACGAGACGAAAAAGCAGAGTGGCCAAAATCTTCCAGCCTCCAAGAAGGCAACAAACGTCTTCTCGGGAAGATCTCAGGTGCAGCCCCCTGGGAGCACATTCCAAGGTGCAGTTATGAGCCACCCAAACAAGGCAGGCGTGTAGCTCATTTCTTGCATCTCTGAAGCTTAATTTACTTGAGAATACAGCCAAAACACAGCTGTGGCCCTTGATTGCTAAAACCCAACCAATTGCAAGTAACATTTTTTTTTCCCTTTCAGGCAGGGAAGCAACATGAAAAAACGCCCCTACTCGTGGATTTTACAATTCTTTCCAACAGACAACACGTAAAAAATGCTGGGAGGGAGACCCTTAAAGTGTCTGCTAGTTTCCAGTTGAAGGGCATCCAGGTGTTCACCAGATCGATATCAACATCTGGCACGTGTTGGAAGACATCCATATCAACTCCACCAGCCTGAACTGTAAGTAGCCGAAAACAAAGCCGGACAGGACATCGGTGATGTGGTGCCGCCCGATCATGACGCGGGAAAAGCCCACGCAGAAGGCCCAAAGGACCAGCAGGATGCGCAGGGGGATGGCCAGGACCAGGTGGTTGAGGAAGAACTTGGAGAGCATGGCCGCCCGGCTGGCGTGCCCCGCCGGGAACGCGTACGTGTCCATGGTCAGGTAGTCCAACAAGCCAGGGCTGACGTCAAAGGGGCCCTTCCTCTTGGCCAGCTTCTGCAGCCCGGCCACGATGAYGATGTCCAGTAGCAAGGCTGCAAGGCAAGAGACAAGGGAGGGAGCAGGTCAGAGAGAGGAGCGGAGCAAAGGGTGGTTTTTAGGGCAGGACATAGGGAGGTTGTCGCTGTCTTCAACCGAAGACTTGAGTTCAATGGAGCATGTTTCGGTTGAACTCAGCCCCTATCATCCTCTAACCAACACACAAATGCTAATTAACCCTCACGCAATTAAGAAACAGCTGTTGRCGTCACCAACAGCACCTCGGTGTGGAGAAGCAGAGGGTGGGTGATGCCCTTCCAGACGCACTACTCTCTTCCCTCTCCCTTTGCGGAAGCGATGGGCTGCACCAAGGCAGKTCCCGCTCTCGTTTCCAGCCACTTCTCGCTTCTCCGCGGCCTCGTTCCCATCTGTGCTCTGCAAATCCCGCCCGTCCCCGTGCCGACGTGGCCTGCAAAGCTCCCAGCCTGAGCAACCACAGAGGCACGGCAGGAGAAGGAGCATCCCTGGAGCTGCAGGATTCAGCAGCAAACAGCCTGTCCTGCTGAGCTGCTCCTGGGGTGAAACCCATCAGCGCTGCCCTTACCAGCCTCCGCTCCACCCCACCCCTCAACAGACACCATCAGTTCTACTCCCTGGCATTCTTACACTTGAATTTAYTTAGTTTTTTCGGCCAGAGGTGTTGGGAGGGTGGCACACACAGAGGAGTCCCCACGGGCGAGCACAGCAAAGAGCAGCTTCCACGATCCTCTCACTCGGGGACGGATAAAGCAGACCCGCACTACTGCTAGATTCAATTTTTGTCACACGGCGCACAGAGAGCAGGGAGCCTCATTTGTCCCCGTTTCGAGATCCAAAGGCATGACAGCGTTAAGACTAGGGGTTAATTTGCCGTTAAAAGGAAAAAMCTACCAAAATCCCCGGTCGGGGGGTGTTTCTGTCACTGCCTCCCCAACACAACCCATTGGTGCAGGAGCTTCAGCTGCCCACGCTGCTCCATCCACCACCCTGAGCCTTTGCAAGCCCCGGGGACCTGCGGCCGTGCCCGGGTCCACCCTGGCACCGCGGGCAGCGTCAGCAAACGGCCCGTCCTGCAGAAATAGGTACAAATGGTGCCRTCACTCAGGGCCCAGGGCCGATTCCCTTGCAGTTCCCTGACCTACATTCCCGCTTGGACTTCGGCTGGACTGGTCGGGGCTTTTTTATCCCTCTGTTGTTTGAGCTCCGTGCAAACAAAATCCTCCCTCCTCAGCTGGGCATATTCGTGCATCCTTATGGAAGGGATCAGGCTTCTCCCATTGCTCCTTTCACACTTTTTCCTGATAAAAAGATCCAGAATCTCCCTTAAAACACAAGGGACCCAGCTCCCTTARAACACAAAACCAGAGAGCAAGCCTCGTCTGCCCGTGACAATTTTAGCGTCAGAGATCACCTTGGCATTGTAAATAGCCAACATCTGGCATCAGGCGCACAGCAAACGAGCGGAAMGCGAGGCCCCTGGGCAGACGTTTTATTTCTATTAATAAGGAAAGGAACACAAGGATGCGCTTGGCTCCCCCCGCTAAATGTTGGGAGCCCATTAGGAGCAGAGAGGCGAGGCCTCTCTGGGCAGGGATAAGGGCAAACTGGGAGCGTTGCTGCTGCCGCCACCCAACCCAGCCCAAAGTCAAACCTCTTCTGAGGGATGTCCAAAAAGCTGATGTCCCCTGTCACCGCAGGGGCCTTCCTGGAGCCTGCGGAGGGATGGATGCCGCTGGCTGGCTGGATTTGGGACATGCCCCGGTGAGCATCGCCCGCCGGCAGCGCTGGCTGGGGCCATAGGGCATCCCCAGGGGCCGGGGCAGAGCCCAGCCGGGATGTCTGCACACACAAGGCATTGGAACCGCAGCCGGAGAACGCGCTGGGTGCAGGGCTGGCAGCGGGAGAGGCGAGGAGGGAGCAAACAAGAGGGAGAACGCCAAAAGAGCCTTTGGCCTCGCCTGTCCCTGCAGCCGTGATCCACTCCGTGCACGCGGGACCGCTCGGAGGAGCCAAGTGGCTCCGGCACCGGCCTGAGCAGAGCCGTTCCTGGGCCCGCGGGAGAGGCAGGGCCAACCTCACCTCCCGACACGAGCCCGGAGCAGAGCCAGCTCCACAGGCGCCCACGCGGGGGTCCCATCACAGCAGAGGCCCCCCCGGCGCGAGCTCCTGGCCCCGCTGCGGCAGGAGCCTCCTCTGGGCAGGGTCCCGCGCTGCTGGAGGCTGCACGAGCGCCCTGAGAGGACACGTCCCGCTGCGACCGGCCTGCAGGGGAGCTCGGACAGACGCGTGAGAACCGAAACCTAAGTCTTTTCAACTCGAACGGTGCAGATTTTACCTACGYGGCCCATCCTACAGCTTCTGCAAGGAACTTCCCCAATGCAACCGCCTACAGACACCAGACAAGAGCCGTTTGCAGTGGAGGTTTCCAAAGCCTCCTCACYCTCCACGGCAGCAGCAGCGAGTGGGGCTCTGCTGCCCTGCAAGCAAGCTCCTCTACTTCGTTTTCTTCTCAAAAATGGGTCAATATTAGGTGTAAGAAGCAACAAAAGGCACAGGTGGCACAAGACACTTAAGAACTAAGGAATCAGCCACAGTGGGGCTTGAGGGGAGGTTATTTTTCAGCTAAACGAGCAATGGGGAAAGGCTTTGGGTGYGAAGGGAGCTGGCAGAAGTGCTCACAGAAAGGGGGGGAATATGGTGGGAATCAGCATCATGCAACTCACTAAAGAAACCCACTAGCTGCACCAGCCTGGCCCAGACCAGGGCAGTGCCCAGGTCCTGCTGCCCCCACTGCTCCCCTCGCTGCCTCCWGCTCCTGCACCGTCCTCCTTCCCGCCTCCTGCTCCTGCCAAGGTGCATCAGATGCAAACACACTCATCCACGTGGAAGCAATTCCCCCCGGGCCAGAGCCTGGCTGGCAGGGCGGGCTCTGCATCCCTGTAACAGCGACTGCCGCTTTGGAGCTCTGGACCGGGGGCAATGGGAAGCTGCTCCTGGAGTGACAGACATGAGTATGACTCATTTCCCTTGTTTATTCTCCTTCTTCCCATTTAATAATCCTCACATTTCTTTTCTCTTTCACTCTGCATGCAGGCGCTGGAACATTTTGCCTGCTGGCTCTGCACAGGGGGTGGTTTTAAGCTTCATGCTATTTCTCCAATGATTGCAAATCGACGGATACAGAGCTCCCCCCCGTCCCTGGCACCAACCAGCCTGCCAGGAGCGGACCCCCTAGTCCCTCACCTGCACCAAGGGAGCTGACCRGAGCAGCAGGTGACAAAGAGCTATGCAGATCACTGGAAATATTCCCTGCGCCTGCTCCAGGAACATCCCCACGGGTCCCGGCCTCCTGCTGGCTGTCCTCTATGCGAAGGGACACTGCAGAGGCGCAGGCTGCCCTGCAGCGAGCAGCACAGCTTGCATGAGCTGTGAGGAACGCAGGGAGGGCAGGAGCGGGCAGGGAAGGCAGCGGGGCCGGGCTCTGCTTGCAGTGCGGAGACGCCCAAGTTCCTCGGCCGCGAGCGGCGAGGACGGCACCCGCCGAAGGAGCGGGAGCTTTGGCTGCAGCATCCGCGCAGGACTGCAAGAGGTCTGTTTGCAGCCTGACGTGATGCAGAGGAATAATCAATGCCAGCCTGGACCGGCGCCCTGCTGCATGCGGGGAGCGGGTCTCTGCGCTGAGCGTCTACCACAGGTCAGTCACACCGGGTTACATCATTTAATTCCTCCACCTCGCTGAGGAGTAGATGTGCTCCAAGTTACCAAGGTGCCCATGGTCACTGCAGAGGCTGGAAGAGGAGCACGGGTAGGGAAAGGCTCCACATGCGGAGCTTTGCAAAGAGGGGATGGAGAGAGCCCTGGGAATGGCACCAAAGCTGGGAATATCCGTGCAGCAGCCAGCACCCAAGCTGTCCTTTCCTTCCCCGCTGCAGCATTATCTGCCCTGTTTGCTCAGAAAATCTCCAGTCTCACAGCGGGAAAATGAAAGGGGAAAAAAATAGACACATCTGGCYCCAAACCACCTCTGGGGCTCCCAGCTTAGCAAGCTCTGCCGTACGGACTGATCCATCTGCCCGCGGAGCTCTCCGCGCTCTCGGCTGGGTCCGGGCTGCCGAGCCCTGAGGCTCAGCATGAGGAGCTTGTCTCTACAGCCTGGGCACTTCATCTACTCAATGACCTTTAAGAGCAGCGGGTGACACCCTCTGAATCCTCACACACCAAAAAAACATACCCCAGTATACACAGGATCATGTCACTGCTAAAGAAGGGGCCACGAGGTCTCCTGGGACCTTGTGAAGCCCTTTCTCTCTCTTCCCCAGCTTGCCACTTTCCTGTTAGCTTAGTCTTGCTYGGAGGCTGCCATGAGGAGACGATGGAATCCTGCCCCTATATATATACATGCATATATGCACGTGTGTGTCAGGATAAATTCACACATCTGCAGAAAAGCATACCTCAGAATATCAAGGCTTGCTCTCCTAGCAGGCTAAAGCTGGGGCTGTATTCAGAGAAAAGGCTGGAGAGAGCAAAAAAAGGACTTCTCACCCTCCTTCAGGAGCGGGAAGGGACCCTGGCCTCCCCTCCCTCCYTTCTCCTGTGCCACAACTCTGGGTGTTGCACCCCCACCCCTCAGCATTGCTTTACATGGTGGTGATAAATGCGTAGTGACAGCACCAAAGAACCAGCCTACCCGTCAGAACCTGCATGCAGAGGCAGCTGGTAATGGATGAGGACGAGGACAAGGACTCGAGTCAGCGCGACAGGAGCTGGACACCACGGACAGAGCAAACCTGCAGCTCTGTGGTGCTCCAGCACCCCTGCAGCACACGAAGGAAGAGCCAAAACCTTCTCTTCTACCTTCAACACGGCCGAGGCAGAACGCCCTTAATGTCCAGCACTGCAMACCAGGCACAACCCGTGCTCTCTATGCACCAACACCAGCCAGGCAGATCCTCTAGGACAGCAAAGGCAGGCAGCTGGACTGCAGCTAACGAAGCAAACGCTCCCTGGGATCTGGCTCTAGACACAACAGGGGGACTGCAACAAAACTACCACTTTGGGTGGATCAACCTATTCAATCCCCATCACGCTACAAAAATGCCTGGACCTGGAAAGACCGTTGGTCTAACGAGATCAATCTGCTTAGCTTAACAAATGGAAGGTGAAGAGGTGACTTGATCACTAGGCAAAATACCGAGAGGCAGAAAATATACTGGATAAAAGCAGCATTCAGCTGCAAGCATGGAGAGGCAATGGAAGGAAGAAGGGAAAATGCAGACTAAGAGCAAGGCAGCTGAGCAGATACCCACCACTGCAGCAATTCAGAAACGGATCTGACAGCAYCCCTGTCACTTCAAATGTTACATCAGATTGGATGTTTGGGTCTTCTCCCTTAACGGATGGAACAGGAATAAATTAAGAGATGTGCTACAGCTTGTATTTTGCCGTGGGTGAGATCAATGATCCAAATGTTCTTTGCTGGCTTTGCAGTCAATGAATCACTAAATTTGGATCCACACCCTCACCAGATGGATCCGAACCAGAAGCCAGGACACTGCTTACCTCAAGATTTAGTGGAGCTGCTCTCTGGAGCACCTCTGGTCACTTTATTGCAAGTTCCATAGTATCTGTTTTTCCCCGACAGCCCCTTTGCGAGGTTCGGATGATTTTCCAAGCACCTCATTTTTAATGAAATCCTTGTGATTGCAGAGAAAGGCTTGAATGTTCCTAAGAGTTCCAACACCAGAAGGCAAACCAAACGAACTTAAATTGAGGGGGTTCTTGGGCTATGACTTTTTCTGATTTGGCACAGAGTAGGTTTTCTTCACGAGGTTTTAGCAGCCAGAATTGCCCATACTGAGACAGGCTTCCTGAAGGCACCCTGGCAGAGGGATTTTTATAGCAGGCACAGATATCTGATTTCTCCCATCTTTTCAATAACAGTCTGTCTGTGCCTGGGCTTCTCTGGCTGTTTGGCATTTGCCGGAAAAGATTATGATGAGGAGAATCAATAAATTCCATCACAGATGACAAACATGGAGGGAAAACATWGCTTGGGGATGCTAATCAACATTTGCAATTGGGACGGATGGAGTGTCCCGGGGAAGAGGTCAGAACCCCTCACCCGAAGTGCCCCCGTGTGTTTTGGCACAGATCTTTCCTACCAAGAGCTCCTCAAGAGCAAGTGCCCCCMCCTCCACCTGCAGTGGAGCTCCTGCCAGGGTCCCAGGCCCATTCCAGCAGCCTCCTGTCTCCTCGCCTTGCAAAGCTCGACTGCAAACCCTAAGCAAGCGCTTTGCGATGGGCTGGCTCCTTGCCCAGAGACTGCATCAGAAATTCTGCTTGATGTACCAAGCTCTGAGCAAGCAGGGGGAAGGGAGGAAMGCCAAGGGAGGTAAAGATGGGGTATGGTGGACAACCTCGCTTCCCGGCTTCCGTCTTCCCAGAAGGCCAAGGAAACAGCGGAGATGYCSCCTTCCAAAGACACAAGGCCTTTGCACGACATTTTGCTGGATTTGGACCACAGGAAAACAATGGCAACGGRAGGGACCAAGGACACCAGACACAAYAGACTCAGCAGCCAGGTCACGCTGCTCTCATCTACTCAGAGGCCACAAGTCRCGTGAGATCTGTCTAGGTCCACTCACCCCACACTCCCAAGCCAAACTCTATCGACCATGAGCATCACAGGTATTAAAGACTTTGATAAAAAGCATCAAACCCAACCCCGCACATCCCTGCAGGGATCCCATTCTGCAGGGTGACAGAAGACACACAGAGGGAGCTCAAGAGACCTTGGGGAGTCCCACCAGTCACTGTTGTCTACTTGGAGGGCAAAGTGGCTTCCCCTTAGACTCTACCATGTCTACTGAGCTATCTAATCCCACTATGAACTGGTCACTTGTGAATTTAACCATTTTTGGGCAGGTAGGGAAAAGGGAGCACTGTGCTTATGGTAGGATCAAAACTTAGAAGCTCAGAGGTGGCCATGGGCAGCACACTTGAGCTAAGGAGACCTGGGCATGCAGGTCCTACTCTTCCAAAGCAGCTGCAGTGCTGAGTTCTCCCAATGACCACAGGATATCCAAAGTTTCAGCACAACCCGGAGGTGGCTTTGGACTTGGATGGCCTCAAATGGCAACAGAAGAGTGAGAAAACCTTGTCTGCTTTTAAGCCCAAAGTGTCACTCGCTTTTTACAGGATCTCAAAGAGTTTCCAGATGTCTTTTGACCCTGAGATCCTTTGAGAGCTCAGGAGTCTMAAGAACGGTGTTTCTGTCTGCAAAGTGGGCTGGTTGGTGTTCGCCGCCTACTATTTCATCCTCGTGCCCTTTCCAACGGAGCTTCTTTTCTCAGTGAGAGTGTGACCCAGCGCACTGAGGAGCCACTGGGAGAGCTCCTACTGAGGTCAGGGCGCTCTGCCTCGTGCCAACGCTATTCCTGCTCATTCCACGCTATGGCCTTCCTTCGTTAGATGTCACAGCACGAGGACAGTCGCTCTCAAAGGCAGAGGGGAGAAAAGGCAGCTACGGTTGTGCTCTTAAAGGCACTTCAGTGCGATCCTCACCTTCCCCAAAGGATGAACTTCTGGAAAGAAAAATACCTGGGACCATGTTGCAGAGCTCATGYCCCATTACAGCCAGTCCTTGCATASAGGCCAACCCTCTCCTGAGTGTCAAAAGGAAATAAAAACCTCTATGTCCTCCACAAAAGGCTTGCTGAGAGGGAAAGTCCCAACCCTGCTSTTCTCACCAGCCCCAAGTTCGCCTCTGGTTGTTGCTTTGGGAGAGGGTGAAGCACAAAGGCTGATCACAGCCAAGTGAGGCAAAAATTAGTCACAATGAGCTAGTGATAACGGGGCCACAAGCGAAGGGAAGAGGCGAGAGAAGAGCAAGGGCCTCCAACATGCACGGCCAAGGGTGGAACGGGGCCTGGCTCTAAGGCAAGACACATCTAGAGCTCAGCCTGGTCGCTAGCAGGATGAGCCCTGTGGAAACAACTCCTTGAGCACGCCCCAGCCTCCAGAAACAAGGATACTGACCGCTGCGAAAAGAGAAAGARAGGRAAAAATAACAAAACAGGACTATCAGAGAGACCAGATCCTGTCGTCGGGCCTCTGGGTCAACCGAGCGCGAGGAAATGAGGACAGCAGCAAGAAAGGTCCTCGGGGAAGAAAAACACAAGATGAGACAGCAGCAGGGAAGGAGACAGGGCTCCATTACGCGGTTGCCGAGAACATCTCACGCCTGTTCAAGAGGGTAGAAAGGGGGTATATATTTGTACATACATAAATATACACTTTTTCTTTCTTTCTTCCTTTCCCCAAGGATATCTTCAGGCCCTGGCTCACCTTGCAAGCACAACCCCTGCATTCAAATCTTTCCATTTTCACCAGCTGGCCAAGCTCCCAGAGCAGATAACCATAGGTTAAATAAAAGACATCGCTGCAGGTACTTGCCTACACGTCCCAGGCACCTTCTTGGTGTCTATAGCTGTGCCCTGGGCAGGATGGGCAGACTAGGGACCAGTCCCTACCCTGCGGAGCACCAGGGTCCCTCCATCCCTCCGAGCTCTTTGCCACATCCCTCACCTGCAGGACTCAGGACCCACCATAACCTGCCACGATGGCCAACCGCAACCAAAGGTCACTCCCAATCCTCCCCAAAGGTCACTCGCCGCCAGCTCCTGCTTGCTGACCCCATCCCGCGGCCGGGAATAGCCGCAGGAGGGACAGTGCCAAGACGGGCAGCCGCTGCGWCCAGGGTTTGCCACTCACCTAAGAGCAGGTTCATGAGGACCTCCTGGCCTGCCAGCGTGCTGCTCTTCACCAGGCAGATGAGCGTGCCGGCCACCCAGGGGATGCCGTGGCCCGTGATGCCCAGGAGGTTGATCATGGAGCGGGCGCCGCCCCAGGACGAGGCCGTGCTGGCGCACACGCCGAGCCGCTTGGACATGCAGATGTCGATGGCGAGCAGGGAGTTGAAGGCGATGCCCTTGAAGGACGGGTTGAGCTGCATGCAGTCCTCCTCGGGCAGCTGCTGCGACTGCCTCCGCTCCTTGGCATTCCCGCTCGGAGCGCCGGCCGYACCAGCCGGGCTGCTCTGCTTCCTCACGGAGCTCCTGCTCTCCTGGTTGCCTTTCAAGGGCTGGTTGAGGGAGAGGAACTCGGCCCTGTTGAGGACGTTGCTCCTCTCCCTGGCCCGGGAGCGCCCCTGGGACGCCGGCATCGCGGCCGCTCGCTCCGTGGAAGCCGCTTCCCGAGGGCCTCGCCTGCCTCCCACCCTCAAGGGCTATGGATTTGGGAAGCGACAAGGGTTCCCCTCCGGCGCAGTTGCCCCCAGCACCGTGCGCAGCTGTTAAATATAGAGTAAGGAATGCACATGGCTGTTTACTTCATGGGCCTAGAGAGCTTAGGAGGAAAATTAATGCCAGGCTTGGCAGCCACTCCAGTGCCAGGCAGAAAGGTTAAGCAGCCAATAGATTGGAAGAAGAGGAGGGAAATGCTCCGTGCCAAAGGTTGGTTGCTTCTGGCCTGGTCTATTTAAATCTTCCAATTGCTTATTCCCAGGGATTGCAAGGGAGACTGGGAGATGTAGTTTCTTGGCAGCATAATGCCTATTTCAGCGTGTGAGCATCAGCGCCAGGCGGGACAGCGGTGCCTGCACGTGCCCGGCATGGACCGGCGGCGCTCGCCGGGCTGTGTTCTGCCCAGCTTGGCAGTCTCCAAGGCCAGGCCCTCCCTGGGGTCCTCCGGCAGCGGGATGGAGCCCCAGAGCATCCCCTGGTTTCACCGTTTTGCAGCATCTCCCGCACCACCGGGCACCTTGATTGCACTTTCCATGGGGTCCCTATCCTCAGCATTGACCCAACCCCAGGCTCCCCTCCTGCCCCCTGAGGTCCCCCCACAACGTCCCCGGCGCTCACCCCGTATCCGAGCCCGAGGAGAAGCAGCTCCTGCCTCTTGATTGACAGAGAGGCCGCTCTGCTCACGAGTTCCCCTCCCCCGGTCCCGCGCACTGAGCGTGGCCTCGATACCGCACKTCCCCRGACCGCGCCGCCAGCACCGGGACCRGCGGGCTGCAGCGGGGCCAGCACGGGGCCGTGCCCGTCACCGCGCCACCTCCSCCGGGGCCATGGTCCCCAGCACCCACACCTTGGAGAAACGGCATCATTCCCCTCTCTGCAAGGGGGGAAATCCYGCATGGAGGGAAGCGTGCAAAATAGTGCACCAAGGAACAGAGCAGGCGCGTTCCTTGGACCCTGTGCTATTTACCTATATGAATGCACTCAGTGCTTGCATAGGTAGGATTAGGAACCTACATATCCCTAAAAGCCCTGCCYGGAATGCAGAGGAGAGCTCCTGTGCTAAGTGAAAGGTGGCTCTCGGCTATGCTGCTTCTGCCCTTTCTTTGCAATTTTTATCAAAAGCTCCCAAAACGGCCTCGTTGCACTGGGTGTCCGCTCTGTGCCTGTCTTACCCACAAACGTCCCCTGGCAGACTTGTGCCACACTCAGCTGAGCAAATTAGCATTGGAAACACTAAGGAGCCTTGACTCCTCGGTTCTACTCCTGTTTTCTTCCCCTCTGAATCAAAGGAAAACAACACGCAGCAGCTCGTTGGTGAATCACATCCTCCGAGAGCCTCGCGCCGCGTTGCAGCGATATCTGAGCTAGGGGAAGAGCAGYTCTGCCCCAGTCCTGCCCCCTTAGCCACCCCTGATCAGTGCCTCCTTCCAGCTCAGGCAGCAAATTCCTATCCAGGGTGGAGGCAGCCTGGATGCGTGCATGGACACATGGACACATACGGACACGTGGACACATGGACACTCCCGCATCGCTCGCGCACGTCGGCTCGTGTTTGGTCACTGTCAAGGCAGCTGCATTCCCATGCTGCAGGAAAAGTCAGCTGCCCTGTTATCCGGGGTTATCCCGTGCCCTTATCCCGTGCTGCAGGCCCAAGGCACGTGGAAAACCTCCACCGTGGTGACAGCAGCTGGTGAGATGACTGGAGTCACTTGGGCTTCACTAGGGCTGCCCAAAGGCAGCTAAACCTCTGCATCCGAGAGCAGCGTTCGAGCYGCGGTAACCAAAACCCTGCAGAAATAGAACGGCTCGTGGCCCCTGCCGTGCTGCGGGGCACGGAGCTGTCACCGAGCACGTTCCKCCGGTGCTGTCACCGGGGAAAAAATACCCTGACGGTGCTGGGAGCTAATTTAATCTGCYGCCTGTCATCTCTGCCACCGCCGTTCCCAGGTACGGGGGAATTCCTCTGCCTCACGCGTGCGGCTGCTGCAGCAGGAGCCTAACGCACGAGCGATGGGGGACGGAGGTGGAGAAGCAGGCGCGGGGGGACCTCGCTGTGCAGACTCGAGCGGAGGAGGAAAGGAGAGGGACTCGCTTTCCCGCTTGCTGCTGCTCACAGGCGGGCGGCAGGCGCCAACCCGAGCTGCAGCCGCCGGGCTCGGGAGGGGAACGCTCCCGCTGCGGCTCCGGGAATGCCGGCGCACGGAGCCGCTGCGGGCGCAGGGGGAGGAGGCGCCGCGAGCTCGGCGGAGACCAGACCGCGGGTTTAAAAATACTGCCAGGGCCGCGGCCGGGGTGGGTGCTGGGCCGGCACCGCGCAGCCGCCCGGCTATTTCGGGCCTGCAACCCGATCCACGCGGGGGTTATTTTAGCACCTTGGAGAACTCCCAGGCGGATGGATTCCGGCCGCGCTCCGCGGCCGCGCTGCCTCCCGCGGCACCGGGGCCGGTGCTGCCGCAGAGCTGCCGCGGGGCCAGCGCCGGGGANGCTGCCGCAGAGCTGCCGCGGGGCCAGCGCCGGGGAGGCGGGCAGGGGGCACCGCGACGGCCCCTCGTCCTGCCACGAGCCAGCACCGSGCTCGTCCCGGCCTCCTGCATCCAGTGTCAAACCTGGGAGCAAAGAGCTTGCCGAGATCTGTTTTTACAGGCCCGAAAAGGAGTATTTGGGCAACACAAGCTGGCCCGTTCAGCACGGCAGATGGGCAGCGATGCTGGTTAGGCCGTCGGCGTGTGCAGCGCCTGCGGATGCTCCTTCCCAATGGCCACTTAACAGCTGGCCCCAAAAGCCAAACGGCAGCAACGCCACCCCGTGCACAGCGTRACGCAGCCCCTCGCACGCTGCAATCTGCTAGCTCCTCAACCACCCACAACCGTGCCACGGCAGAGCCACAAACCAAAGCAAACGYCGGAGGAAAAGCGGATTCTATTAGACTAAGGCGATGCAATTAATTCCCTAGCCGACCRGAGCAGCCTGGCGAGCCAGGTTCASGCGAGGCCTTAGCTGAAGCGTCAGTGAAACTAGACGCTCGTAGGCTCCCGTTTCACGAGATCYGGAGCGCCCTGGGAAAGCGCGACCAGCTTGTTTGAAAAGCGCGAAAGAGTCTTGGAAATGTCAGAGCGTTTCAGCACCTTCTGGAGGCTGCTAAAGCGACCGGATCTTTCCCGTGTGGAGATGCTCATTTCTGTCTTTTTGGGACTGCTCTATAGGGAGGCACTTGTTTGTAACTTGAGTATGTTGGGAGTTTTGATACCTGTTGCAGGTAAAGGGGCCCTCAAAGAGCCCTTGTGATGTTCAGAAGCAGATAAATATTTAGCAAAACCTTGGAGATTTTTGTATTGGAGTATAATAATACGACAATATCCTGGGCACTCCCACCCCTGCTGCCTGATTTGCTCAGGAATCTCCCATCCGGAGATGATGTCCCTGCCTCGGTGGTTGCACTTGGCAGTCCCACAGGCTCCAGGGGGACGGTGCAGAAGGCTGCATCACCCCTGAGCCTGTAAGATCACTGCTGCCAAGAGAGGAGCATAGAGTTTAATGCCTCGTTGGGATGGGAGAGGACTTACTGCTGCTCCCGGYTCCGTGTCATCCCTCTGTCCTGGGTCCTCGTCCTCGCTGCTGGATGAGGTCGAACACCTGGCATTCCCGGTGCTGCTCCAGGAGAGCTGATGCAGGCAAAGAGAGGAAGCCAAACTCACCACCCCACCCGTGCGGAGGCTCTTCCTGCTCCAGGATGCAGTAAGATGAGGAAGGGACAAAGCTGCAAGACGGAGGAACAACACGAGGTCCCAGAYAGGGACAGGACAGCTTGTGCTGGAAAAGCTGAGCAATCGGGGGGTGCTGTTACCCAAAAATCTCCATCACCTGCAGCTCGTATGGTGCTGAGATCCCTCAAAAGCAGATCCCGGGCCAGCCGGTTGCACTGCCAGCTATCCTGRTTGCAGCAGCAGCCGGCAGCTTCCCCCAGGCCGTCGCTGCTGCAGATGCTGCTCCCCAGCATGGGGGCCACCGCGCCGAGCTCCGTGTTTCTGGTTCCGTGAACCACCACCCAGCCCAGGACTAAGGGGTTCTGTGAGCAAGGAGAACGCCCCTTTACCGGGTGCATCCATAGGGCTCCAGCCTGGAGGGAAYGATCTTAAATTTGCAAACCAAAGAGGAAATACATTGCGTCTATGGACAGAAGGAAAAAAAAAAAGGGGGTTTAGTTCTAAGAAAACTACATTACCCACAATTCACTGCCATGTGGGAGGAAATGCTGCCCTTTTTTTTTTTCGCAGGGGAGGTTTAGCTCCAACAGCTGCAGTTTAAAAGAGAAATACGGGGGGGAGGGATGGCASTGAGAGGAGGAGGAGGAGGAGGAGGAGGAGGAGGGAGGCGAGCGAGGCAGAGCGGGACCTGCCGCTGCTGCCCGGGCAATCGGCCCGCGCTGGGGGCAGCCTCGGCGGCCGGGGGGTGCCCGGGGGTACCCGGGGCCGATGTGATGCCGGGGCCGGAGCCCCGCGRCCGGCGAGCCCCGGAGCCCGCGCCCTCCCCGCCTGCATGCGCGGGGGGCCAGGGGGGCAGGTTGCGGCAGCCGAGGGGCGGCGGGACCGAGCGCGCGGCTCCGCTCGCCTCCGCGGGCGTCTAGCGAAGAGGAGGAGGAGGAGGAAGAGGAAGAAAAAAAAAAAAAGAGGGGGGGAAGAAAAAAAAAAAAAAAAAAAAAAAAAAAAAGGGAAGAAAATTTAAAGCCGGCAGCGGCGGCGGCCGCCCCCGCGCAGCGCGGAGGGGCAGCGCGGAGCCGCCGCGATGCGCTGAAGCCCCGCGGGAGGGACGCGACCCGCGGGGACCCCCGGAGCCGGAGCGGCGCGGAGGGAGGTCGGAGCCCGCGGAGCAGCAGCGCGAGCCGCGCGGAGGAGGAGGAGGAGGAGGAAGAGCAGAGCGCGGCGCGGGATGTCACAGGCGGCGATTGTGCGGCGCTGAGCGGCCCCGCGCAGGGACACCCCGCGGCCGAGCACGGAGGGCTCCCCCGCTTGCTAAGCGACAAGGAGACGAAGGAAAAGAATATATCTATTTCCATGCCAAAGCCCTCACAGCGCTGTTGGAGAAGCCTCTCCAGCCGGAGAGATTTTACCGACTTTTTTTTTTTTTTCTGTCTTTTTTTTCCCACCCCACCGCTTCTTTCTGGCATTATTGTAATTTTGTGCGAGAGGAAGTTATGAACAACTGCAAGTCAGGAAGTGGAAATCCACACCGGTTGTGACAAGCTGGGGCTGAGAACTATTTCATTATTTATATAGATGTGTCGATCAACATTCTGCTTTTCATCCAAAGAATAAAGGGAAATAGGGGCTTGTCCTATGTTTGATGGTGAATGACAGACTGCATCTGAGGAAAGGAAGGACTAAATATATCAGCTAAGAACAACACTGTTATTTATTGAACTCCGTAGACCTTTCTCTTCTTTTTTTTTTTTTGTTAAACCCAAAGACTGTTTGAGGAAAAGATTTAATGGGTCATTGAAAGGGGGCAAAAAAGGTGTAAAAGGCCCTTGCGCTGGTGAAATGCAGCTATCCTCAGAACAGGAGCCGTACTCCTAARACGGACGTTCAAATTAAGGCTTGCCATGACGAGGTTTCTATCCTATGGATATCAGTTTTGAGATTACAAACCAAGAAGATCTATACTTGATCTAGCACCACGTAAGTTCAATGCCTAGGATCGCCCGGGGTTGCTGGAGTACCCGAGGAGCTGCGTCGGACTCTGCTCGGGGTATGCCATGGGCTGTATTCAGAGCATTAGCTGCAAATCCAAAGTTTTCCGGGAAAGTATTTCCGTGATTGAAGTGAAAGCCTCCATCGACCCCATTCCCACCAGCATCGACGAGTCGTCCAGCGTCGTTCTGCGCTACCGGACCCCTCACTTCCGAGCCTCCGCGCAGGTGCTGGTGCCCCCTCTGCCCAAGAAGGAGACCTGGATCGTGGGCTGGATCCAGGCCTGCAGCCATATGGAATTCTACAATCACTACGGGGAGCAGGGGATGTAAGTATTGCCCGGGAGCGCGTGCTGGTGCCTGGCGGGAAGGGACGGGAGAGTCGTGGCCTGGCTGGGGAAGAGAGCGGATTGAGCCGAAACCGATAACCCCTTGGGTTTGTTTTTGAGGAGCTCTCCTGAGCCTTGACAGGACCTTTTTGTATGTTTTAAGAAAGAAAAGGCAGGTTCGTTCTTGTCCCTTTGAAAGCAGAGGGTGTCCTTATCCTCCAACGGTCACGTACTCAAACCGAAACCTACCGTGAGCAACCCAAAAGTGACGCTACATCTTCTAAAAGCTTCCCAGCAGCCTCGCAGCTCCTGCAGCCCCAGCCTGCCCCGCACGAAGGGCAGGGCTCGTCCTCTGCTCACAGCATTTTGCAAGAGGACGGTCCCCTGCACTCCAGCAAGGCTCCTCTGCAGCCCCTAGGGGATAAAACTGCCCCTTTCCAAGCCCCAGTGACCCCCACCCCGGGCGGACACTTGTGGCATTTTGCTGTCCCCCATGTGCTCTGCTGCTGCTGCAGTGTCCCCGGGCCAAGGGCTGCACAGCCCTGCGGAGCATCCCGGGATGAGCCCGGCTCGCTCTGCCCACAGGCGCAGGCAGCCGCTGGCAATTCAAACCCTCTGCATCACCCCAGAGTAAGGGAAAAAAATTGCATTGCCTTCATTTTGCATAACGTAAGAGTGGGAAAGTATACATATCTCGTTAGTATAGATGTGTGTGTATGCATATATGTATAAAAGGTAGGCGGAATCTGGGAGCTGCAACCTCCCCAAAAACCCCGTGTTACTGGTCAGACAGTCACAACGAAACACGAACGAGTCAAATTAAAATGCCACCTTAAATGCTCTTAAAAGTCACCGCTSCCCCCGCGCCGGCTCCCCCGGCAGCCCGTGCAAACGCTCTCGCAGGCCTTGGCCCTCAGTCAAAGCAGCAGCAGCAGCAGCGAGGTCTGATCTCCGCCCGCCTGCACCGAGCGGCAGCTCTGCGCCTGCCCCGGCACTGCGGGAGCCCCCGGGTCTGTCCTGCCACGGGGACACCCTGACCTGAGCGCCCGGTCTGGGYAGGGGGCAGCACCCGGTGCTGCTCTGCCCTGCGACTGAGCTGGAAAGAGACGAGAAGGTCACGGTTAACCTGAGGATGGGGCAAGGTGGGGACACAGAGCAGGGCCTGGACGGGCATCTCTGCCTCCCCAGCCCTTCGTCCCTGCCGTCTGCCCGGGGCGGCCCCCGTTCCACATCCCAGACAGATGAACCTGCCTTGGAAGCTGCAGGGAAGGGAACACCAGGGAGCAGCCGTAAGTGACAGACTGTTCCCGTCTCCTGTCCCCGTTTCCCCTCTCGACTCGAGCAGAAAACGCCTGGAGATCCCAACTCCAGCACCTGGCAAACACCAGCCGAGCACAGCTCGGCGCGGGAGCGGACGAGCTGGTCTGGGTTTGAGCAGTACTTACATCCAGCTCCAAGTCTGTAGCTTCTTGGCTCCAAAGTCATCTTTAGCAAGGACAATTTGCTGCTCAGATGTTTCCAGTTCCAGGGCTTCGGGATTTGGATGGGTAATGCTCAGGATCATGTAGAAATCCGGTCTTTAGTGACCAGCTGCAAAGGAAAGCAGAAAAGCCCAGTGTATATAAATACAGCAGACATCCAGGGAAGGAAAGAGGACAGAGCCCAGAGCCATTGGGGAGCAGCACTGCAAAACTCAGCCCGCTGTCTGGCTTTTGTGCACTCGAGCCTCGTGTCTTTGCAAGGAGCATTTGGCAGAGCCTCCATGAACTGCTTTAAGACACAAAGTTTTATATAAAGCAAAGCGTTGTTAACAGGTAGTCAGAACTAAACACTTAAGGAATGTGGAAAAGAAATCCAGAAATTATCCAGAAGCTTACAGGAAGAGAAAGATTTTTCCCTATGAGATCCATTCATATTTWACTGAATAAGAAAAAGAGGAGAGAGTTACTCAAACACCTTTCTGATTTGGTCTGCTCTCCATGCTGCTTCTTTTGACCTGTCACCATCTGAAAGCTATAAATAAAGGTGCCGGGGAAGAAAGCCCTCCGTTAATGTCATTGAAACCCTGGCAGAGCTTTTTATAGCTAGGGATAGGACACAAACCTATCTGAAAGAATGGGCCAAGCCTTTAGCTCATGTAAGTCAACATCATTCCATAATTCCTCATTGGAGCTGCATTGATTCATGCCAACAGACTCTTTGTCCCAACTTTCCATGATGAAGCCAAGCGATGGGAACATCCTTTTTTTTTTTGAAATCACCRTGATGATTAAAGTGACTGTGGCAAAGAGAAAGCTCCAAGTTAAACAAAATAGAAACCTCCGCCAGGCACCCGGAGCACCAGTATTTATAGGAGGCTTTGGATTAATTTTTGACTTTCCGTGCTCTCAAGCTGGGAGCTGCGGCTGAGCTGCCCATTGCACCGAGAGGAGAAGCAGCCGAGGAGCAGCGGGGCAGATGGAGCCCTGCACAGCGCTCACGTGCGGGTGGGAGCTGCAGGCAGGATCATTCCAACATGCACATTTAAAGCGGCACCGGCTCCTCTTTTTTGTCTAAATGCAGCATTTGGAAAAAAAAAAGAAAGAAAGAAAAAAGACCTCAGCACAACCGCAGGGATTGTTTTTCTTGCAAGCCAGTAAAGGATGCGACGAGCGGAACACCCTCAGCCCGCCGTGAGGAAATGAAACCCTTCTCTGAGCCCTCCCACTGCAGGGTGGAGGAAACCCCCCCCCGTTTGCCCCCATTTCTGCCCCGGAGCCGAGTTTCGCCCCGCGTGCTCGAGGAGGGAGCCGAGGGGGGCCGCAGCGCCCGCGGCAGCCGCTGCCTCGACCGCGAGCGCTCGGGGCAGGGACCGGCGCTCGGGGCCGCTCTTGCGCATCCAGCGGGACGCGAAGCCGGAGCGGGATTATCCCGCCTTGTTTCTCCATCTCCATGGAGACGGGCACGAAGCAGCGCAGATGGCGACACGCGAACGGGCGAGATAAACAAGGCAGGGGTTGGATACGGGCAGCCGTGAGCTGAGCTGCAGGTGGGGTGTCCTGCCCTGGAAGGCTCACACGAGCACCGGGCAGCACCGCAGCACCTTGTGACGTATAAGGGGGTCTCCCTCTTTCGAGGGATAATTTCTCCCAG
>PTEX01000017.1:4072308-4149662 GCA_003342815.1 Eudromia elegans
GTTTATAAGAAAAAAACAGGGACA
Organism: Eudromia elegans; assembly: GCA_003342815.1. Classification (NCBI taxonomy): domain Eukaryota; kingdom Metazoa; phylum Chordata; class Aves; order Tinamiformes; family Tinamidae; genus Eudromia; species Eudromia elegans. Next base: position 4,072,333 of record PTEX01000017.1, read on the forward strand.
CCTCCTTGCTAGGATTCAGGAGAAAAGCCTTGGCTGCTYTTACACGGCCTGCAGCCTCCGTCTACGCTCCGTGCGTGCCCTCAGCCAGGTTAGATGCGGCCTCTGCAGCAGCGGGCGCAGCCCTCACGTGAGCCTGCTCCGCTAAACCAGCGGAAACCTCCTCCTTTCGCTCGGTGTCGGGTGGTTTCTTTGCTAGTTTTGCTCCCTGAGCCATCTCGCTGGGCATCAGATGAGCACTAGCACCTTCACTGAGGGAAGAAGCAGGACGAGGTAGCCAGGGGACAGGGTGGAAGAGGCTGGGACGACAGCAGCACGGTGCAGACTGCTGTGGATGTGCATCTGAACCTCCTCTCCCGTTCCTCACTATGACCCTGGCTCCGCTTGCTTGTCCTGCTGACGCGAGTGGAATGCCACAAAGGACAACTGAGAAATGAAGCAGTTCCCAATGTGAGTTTCATCTTGTCCAGAGAGGCTCCAGCACAGGCGCATGAGCCCAGAGAGACCGGCAAAAAGCAGCGACGTGGGACACCCAGGAGAGCTTCCCACAGGGGTACCCGCTCCGAACAGAGCCTGGGGCCGAGCAAGGAGCTGCTGGAAGGGAAGGGTGCTGGAAGGCAGGAGGTTACGCAAGGCCCTGCGTCCTGTGACTAATTAGGACACGGMTTTAAGGAACAGGGTTGGAGGATGTGATAATGTCTGATGCCTGTCTGAAAAGGTTAACTTAACGTGCCCGTGCCACCCTGMCGGGTGCTCATAGCTGAAGGCTGCTCTGCGTGGGGATAGAGGCACCGCTCGCCCCTGCTCTCAACTCCTGCTATGGAGCAGCTGGTGGAGGGCTTGGAAGAGGCTGGACACTTGGTTTCTTGTTACGGAATAGGAAGGAACACACCAGAGKGGGAATGAGGAGCCTGGGGCCCATATGAAGGCCACTGTTGTGCTACAAGGTAGAGCTGAAAGTTCCCTAACCTGGTAGTAAAAGGATATTAAATTGTTGGGAATTCCTGTCTCTGATGATGCCCAGATGATGCCGATATTGACCCTGAAGAGTCAGAGGTGGCAGAGACAAATTTGCCAGTATTACAAGCCAGACCCYAGTGATTTTGGAGGCACTGGCCTATAACAAACCCGTGCAATCAGAGCGGCTGGTTTCTGCACAAGCCTGTTCCTTGCTGCAGTCGGCAGAGACTGGACCGGGTACCTCCCTGCTCGACCTCATCCCTGAAGGAGCTCCCGTGGGCAGCGCTTTGCTCCGCTCGCRGAGGGTCACGAGGCCCCGCTCCGCTCAGCCCCGCAGGCAGGCACAAGGGTTGTGAAACCTCAGAGCGAGCCCCACGCGCCCCACGTGCTCTGCGACGAGGCGGGTTCCTCTTCCCTGTTCCTGCCCACGYCTTCCTCAGCCCTGCCGTGCCAGCCCGGCGCCCTCCAAACACCCTTGGCTTTCATTCGAACCCTGCGCAAACCCCAAGAAGGTCCTGCCCTCTGGGGCGGGTGACGACTGTYCCAGGCTGTAGGGAAGGAAGAAGGAGCCACCAAGTCCTTGGCCACTTTGCAGCTCCAGCTGGGATCTCTGTGTGTCCCTCTGCCCTCACGGTGCAGCCCAGGGTGGAGTTTCAGCCTCTCGTAGCACCTCGGCTCCCGGTTTGGCACCGTGGCGCCCGCAGGGCCTCTGCGCCTCGGTGCCACATCTGTCACATAGAGGGGAAGTCGCCACATCTCCTCCCCGCTCGCGGTCGAGCCGAGCGCCAGGCGCCGTCTGAACGGAGAGTAATCCTAACCCATCTGCCGCAGGGCACAGAGAGAGTCTCCAKATGGTGTTTTGGAGCAGAGCGCGGGGCAGGGGCTGCCCGGGCGGCTCGAGGATGTGACCTGCGGCTCCTCTTCCCTCCAAGGGCCGAGTTCACTCCAGATCCCCGGCRCTTTCCTCTCCCCAGCTCTCCCCGAGGAGCCCAAAGAGCTGCGGCTGGGTGAGCAGCTTCAGGCACCTCCGCAGTGGGCAAGGGGTGCCGGCGGCGCCGCTCCGGGATTCCCTCAGGGCGTCTCCAAGCGTTTTCTTCCAGGGAAAGGACTCCCTCTGCCTGTAGGCCACCGGCTTCGATGGAGAACATTACRGAATTGCTGCGGCCTTTGTAGCAGCCTGTAAATCCATAGAGGGAAGCAGAGAGGTGACACAATCCCCCCGGCTTCTGCTGACATCCCAGGTCGTGGGGCTGTGCGGCTGCAGCCGGGCAGCACATGGGGCGGTTCTGGAGTTTCTTATCACTATTTTAAGAAGATGGAGGCCAATTTTMACTTAGTTTCTTGCTAGAAAGGCTGACCTTTTTGTCAGGCTTGCAAACATAACACGCGGTACCACAAACTACTGGCTCAGGCAGTTTTAGAGGGTAGCTGACCTCTGTTTCTCTCATTACTGTAATACCATCCAAACCCCGGAGCCCTTGAACCAGGCTCCTTCCTGGTATGGAGAGGATGGGTTACACTTGCAATGCCTAAGAGAGCTCAAAGGGACACGGGCTTCTCCAGAAAGAAAATAAAGGTTTGCAACTATGGACTGAAAGGCGGATGAGGACAGAATGGGGCAAGCGGAGCACCCAGGGCAGGAGAACCCTGGTGAGCAAGCTGAGCCTCTGAGAGCAACCCTGATGGTCCCAGGGGCTGACCCAAGGGCTGCTGCTTCTGCCTGCACAGGAATTCTTGGGCTGTTGCAAGAAAGAAATTCTGGCCTAARCCCTATTGTCATGGGGGCAAGAGTCAGGAGAGACAGAGCACAGASCTTGGATCAAATCCCTGGGTTTGTCAGTGCTAAAAGAGCCAAAAAGGATCTGCAAAAGCATATCTGCAACACTGGACTGTCTAGTGACAGGGAGRGTTTTGGTGCTTGAACCTTTCCGAGTGCTCTTTGCAAACCTACCCAAACACCGACACCTTTTGAAGGACTCCAGGTAGCGCGAGGAAAGCCCTGTCCCTTCAGCGTGACCGTTCTTCAATGCTGTTTAACAGCAGGATGCACTTGGATCATCAGTTCTGTAAATCTGCAGGCAGAGTTTCAATGCCAGGGAAGGGCTTTCGCTGCAGGAGGACACGAGGGCCACCAATTCCCAAAAATGATAAAGGGGAAACACATTCACAACCRTTTCCTCTTCTTGCTTAAAATCCCGCGTGGCGCTAAGCTCATCAATTAATGCGTTATCCYTAATTTGTTGCTGATTGTGGCAGGTCAAGCTGGGAGCTTCCGGATCTACTAGACGGTAAAATCCAGGCCATAAGTGACTCGGATGGAGTGAACTATCCCTGGTACGGAAACACCACAGAAACCTGCACCATCGTGGGCCCCACSAAGAAAGAGTCCAAGTTCAACATCAGCATGAACGACAACTTCTACCCGAGCGTCACGTGGGCCGTGCCCGTGAGCGAGAGCAACGTGGCCAAACTCACGAGCATCCACCGGGATCAGAGCTTCACCACGTGGCTGGTGGCCACCAACACGGCCACCAACGAGATGGTGACCTTGCAGACTATCAARTGGCGCATGAGGCTGGGCATAGAGGTCAGTCCCAGCAGACCCCTGGGGCAGCGTGCCAAGCTGCGGGAACCCTCTGCTCAAGAGCAGCCCCAGGTCCTTAGCAAGAACGAGCCAATACCACCCAGTGCCCTTGTCAAACCCAATGCCAACGATGCTCAGGTACTCATGTGGAGGCCAAAGGATGGACCACCGCTCGTGGTGATACCTCCAAAACACCGGTCATAGCAACCTGGCGTCCCGGCACCAGAAGGGAGAGAACAAAACATTTAGGTATTAGAATATACACGTGTAGTCTGAGCGAAATCAAAATGCACTTTTTATCCATTCAACAGAAATGCAACCATTCTACCTTCTCCCATTGGGACGGATTTCACTGTGCTAAAGCTAACGAGAAGACCTTTGACTGGGGTCTCTCTCATCACTGGATTCCTAAGGGAAGAAAAATAATATTAATGTCTCTCCGTATAGCTTTTCTTCTTCCCTACTTTAGTTACTGTTTGAACTTCAGGCTCATTAGCTTGCCCAGACTGCCCAGAACAATAAGAACATTTTATTTGGKATTTTAGGAGTCTTTCTTTCTTTTTAGTTGAGAACAAAAGTTCCTGGAGCAAAAAGTTGATTATTTAAGTCAAGGATAAGGATTTTTTTTTTTCAGCTGTAAAGGTTCTGAGTTGCAAATCCAAGTCATGCGGCCTTATGTAGACTTTGCTTTGCATTGCCAAACTTTTGCCTTAAAGCTACCTTTGAAACAAAAAGACCACCAGGCAGAATGTCCTTTCTACAGAATTTGGGGGAGAAAGTCCTGGAACAAGGAGTAAATTGCCAACGTGTCACAGGCTGATGAAAAGGGCATGGAATCGGAAGCAACATGACCAAAATCTGATCTTCCTGGTTTTAAAATATGGAACAAGGAAGCGTGGAAATCATCTCGGTTTCAAAGCAATGCAAATAACCAACCCATCGCAGAACGTCTCTCGAGTGGGAGCTACTAGGCCACCTCCCTGCTTCACAGAAGGGACAGCGAGCGAGCTCGTGCTGCTTACGTTTGCTGACCTGTCTCCCATGGATGTTATAACMTGGGATAACCTCACAGGCAAAGGCAGCAGCTACAACTGCAGCCCTACGAGACAACATCGACCAAGAGGGAGGGTGTTCCATTATGGTCGTCTTCGGGAGATGAAGACGTTTGGCTGCCCAGCTAGCCCTGGTCTCTCTTTCTCGTGGTGTTGACACCTAACGGCTGCTCTTGCCCCTCATTCCCATGAAGTCTCAATGACGGTGCTGTAAGAAGAGCAGGATAYGAGAAGGATCCTTCTGGAGTCATTAGAGATGCATGGGTGTAAGCGAGGGCAAGTCTTATTACTGAGTCTACCCAACTATATCCATAATTCAGGAATGGCAATATCTGAAAAAAAAGGTCATATATTCTGGCAAACACTGTATAAAAAGCTCTGAAAAAGCTCTCTTCTTCCTCTAATAACAGATCATGCTGGGGTTAAGAGAGAATTTTTCTCCAAATAACCTCATCACCTACTCGACTTTCAGAACGGTGCACGGACGGGACCGTAGGCGACACCGTTGCTGTGTGGTTAGGAACAAACCCCTACCCAGCTGAGGGTTGGGCACGAAGGGAAACGCCTGGACGAAGACGCTCCAGTAAATAAGGCACAGTTGGAGCAGGAGCTGGAACCTGGCGGTTTCAAGGACCTTGCCCAGATGGCTTCAGAGATAACCAGGCGTTTCTGCAGAGGAAGGCGGCGCGGAAGAGCGGTTTGAATGGGAGGGCCACGGTTTGCAGGCAGGGGAAGTCGCAGGGTGGAAGTGGCATCTGGAGGACGGGGCGCAGGAGATCTGCTCGCTTGCTCCAGGCAAATCACTTCCCCTTTCCTCTGCAGCTCTTTCCCCTAAGATAACAATTCTTCCTCTCGTTCACAACCGGCCTCGAGAGCGCTCGGTGCCCGGCAGCCAGGCCGGCCCGAACGGGTCTCAGTCACGCTCGGCTCCAAGGCTCTCCGTGCAGGGACCCCGAGGAGCTGCAGTCCSTGCCACCTTCTTCCCCAAAGGATCTTGCCAGCAAGGAATTCTCCCTCCTCTCTTCTCCAAAGCCACACGCTCCGGCGAGAGGTTCAACATCAGCCCCCTACCCGAGGACACTGTACTTGGAAGAAACGTCCCCACGAGAGTCTCCAACCAGCAAACAGGGACACCGGGTCCTGTATTCCCGCATATTGCAGAGAGGCCGCCTGCCTCCGGGTCCTTTTCCAGGGATGCTGGGCTGCGGAGGCAGGAAAAGYCCTGCTCCCTCTTCCACGGGCAGCGTTACAAGCAGCTTGCAACCCAACGGACTGCGTTCAACCCACGCCCACGAGCCAAAGGTAGCTTAAATCTCGGCTTTGGGACTCCGACGGATGAAGTTAGGGAGCCTTTGACTTGCACGGTCCCTCCGTCACACTCCATCCCCTCACACGGATTCAGATCCTAATTACAGCTCGACTGGCACAGCCCCTTGGGACTTGCCTSTACTTTCTCCTAGGCAATACACGCAGAAGAGGACAAAGTTGGAGCTGCAGGTGAATCACTGGTACCACTTACACGCATCTTGGCTACTGCTTAGGTGTTCCGGGGAGCCCCGCGGGTGGGAGTAGAAGGGGTACTCGCGTCTGGTATTCACTTTGCTTTCGGTGCTGAGTACTTACAGTTCTCACTGATGTCAACCTGGGTCGAAGAAATCAGACCCAGTTGTCTTAATTAGCTGCACGAAGGAATTCCAAGGAAAGATTTCTTCTCAGTCACCAAAAAAAAAATCACATTCAGGGAACACCTTTGTCCTTTTCCACTTCTCTTTGTGTTGGACTTAGTCTCCGGGCGCGCTAAGTAAATGATTCCTCCCTCAGCCTGATGGACTGGATGCATCCATGCAATTTGATACTAACCTCCTAGCTCATTTGTCCCGTTGCACTGATTAGATCCAGCTGAGCAGTAAATATGAAATTCACGTTTCATGTTGGGGTCAGCTTTGCATGGACTTCTTCCCTTCCCAAAGGATGCCTTGATCCCGTGCCTGGTCCGAAACATGCCCTCCGCCCCCCTTTACCAGACACAGCGTAGAAAGGCAGCGCTGCCTCATTCAAGGCTCGTGCTTTGTGAATAAAAGTGATGTTTTCTTTCCGATGCTGCTTYGTTACAAAACGGACGAGGACAGATTGAGTGAACATTAAAGGAATGGTGGCTGGAAGTGACAAGTGCTAGAGACACCACTGTTGATAACCATACAGCTAGACCAGGGATTAGAGCCCCCCAAGGGGCTTGGCTGTCCAGGGCCCCCTGCACCCACTGGCTGCYGTGGGTAGAGGTGCATAAAGCTCCTTCCTTGCCTGCTCTTGGCAGCCAAGTGACAGACAGGGACACATTGGGGAGGTGATTAAGCACCAACGTGAGGTTATTTCTGCCTCCACCCCACGGATYTGGCAGCAAACCTCACCCATTAGCGATACCCAGCTCTTTGCAGCCCCAAATCACCCCACAGGTTGACGCGTTGGTGCTGTCTAGCCCCAGCTGCCCTGTCCAGGGGTGCAGGATGGGGATGACCGAGCCCCTCCACTCACAACCCCTCTCCCAAAACCAGACCCCGCAGAGCGACGTGGAGCCCAGGGGCACTTGGGGGCAAGACGGTGGTTACCTGAACCTGGAAACAGTGGTTTCTCTTTAGCATTCAGCCCTGGTCCATGGCGCAGCAATAAGAATCGTCCTTGGTCTTGCAGAGATACTGTGAAAACAAAACCCAGATGTACCAAGTCGGGACACTTGACACAGATGTAAAAATAAAACCTTGCTTTTATAACAGAGGGAAAATAAAGTGGAATTTTCAAACAGATCAGCCTGGAGTTGCTCGGGTGCTGGTTATTTGGAAGCAAACAGGTTTGCTGTGCTTGCACGTGGGTTTCAAGACTGCACTAACACCTTCTTGACAACGTGTGCATTTTCCACTGCGGCTCTCGCGCTGCATCAGAGCAAGCGGCGAGGTTCCWGGTTAAAAATACCCGTCAGCAGCCTGCATTTTTCATTACCATCTTGTGGTAGGATGACAAAGCTGATCCGGCCTGGAGCCGCCGGCAGGGCACCGAGCGGCTCCGCTTCYGCACGCTTTCGTTTCCTGACCCCGTTTGCTTATTTAGCAGAAGACTGGCCAAGCGCTCGCTGCAGTCCCATGGATGGAGAAGGGAACGTGGCCCCCCGGGAAGAGCCCTGGCCTTGCAGCCCCTCGCAAGCAGCAGGAGGGAGCTGCAGAACCGTGGTGATACCCGAGCAGTTTGCAAACAGCACCTTGCATTCGTTTCATGATTTCTCTCTGCAAAGTCTTATCTCCCTCAGCCTTGTCTAGCTCCTGGATGGGGTAGCCCAACTCGGGCACCGCGCAGGTCTGCAATACGTGCCAGGAACCTGCACCCGTGGCACCCCAGCAGGGGAGCAGACGGGCTCAACAGCGGATTCGTTTCCCCAGTGGAAACTCTCCAGCCTCATCTGTTGATAGCAGGTTAAATTTAGCTGCCCTAGTTTTGGAGGGAAGGACACAGGGAGGAGAGCAGCCACCTCCCAGCTGTTTTGGGTGATACCTCCATGGTCATCGACTGCACCGAGACCCGCAAACACCCCCAGGGAGGACCGGGCTGCCGGGTCACCCCTGACAGACCCAGGCCCCTTGTGGAGCTTCAGGGGACCATAAAGCAAATCCTCCACCTTAATGACTGCTAAGGGGSCAAATTAAACTTCATTTCTTAGGTATTTTGTCACCTCGGTTCTTGATTTTCTCCCCCTCACTTTAGGCAGAGGGACACAAAGGTCCCCTGGGCGCCTGCGTGTGCAGAAGGCCCCTGTTCACCTCGGCTGGCCCCGCTGCAGATGTTTCAGCGGGGACCTCCCTCTGCTGATACAAATCAGGTTTTGTTTCCCATTTCCGCCGYCTTGGTAAACTGCTCACAGGGGGCTGTTGCACACACAGAGCCGATTCCTTCGCATGTGCAAGTCTTAAAGCAAAAGACCTTTTAGCAATGCACTGGCACAGCCTGAATCCACTGAAAAAGCAGCCCCCTGGATGCTCCCGGAGCAGAGGTCTCCGGAGAACCTGCATGGAGTTCCCGCGCCACAGCCTCCGGCAGGAGGAGTTTTCCCTGTCGCTGGAAGCGACGCGCAAGGGCAGGACACACAGGATCCAAGAACGGATAAAGAACGGATAAATAAAATGTCAGTGCAGCCTCTGGGGCTGCACAGGCAGGGACACGAACGCGGGCTGACAGGCTGCAGCGAGGGGGGACCACCCTGCCATGCCCCCGGGCTGGGGGCTACAACCTGCCCCTTTTCCAGAACGGGAAAGAAAGAAACTCCTCTTTGTTACTCTTCTAGTCTTTGAGGAGACAGAAAAGTCAGGACGGGTTTCCCAAGGCCTCAGGGAGACTCYACAGCACAAGGCAGTGCTGTAGGCAGCACCGAGCTGTACCCAAGGCCCCTGCCCTGTGGCTGAGAACACAGGCCTAGAAAGAGAGGGAAAAGGTCTTATTTCTTTAGAAATAATAACAACAAAAAATCAGCCTTTCATAAGAGCCTTGGAAGATTCCTCTTGCTAAAAGAGAGAAGGAAAATTGGGGGAAAAAAGAAAACCAGAATTGCACAGACAAAACCATGAGCTCCTTTCTAGCTGTCACTATTAGTTACCCAAGGCTTAACTATCATGGACAGTAATTAAAGAGGGGSTCTGAGACCAGCCCTTCCGTGCACTCGTTACCGGCTCTGCAGCGAAGGGTCCTCACCGGCTTAGAGCTTCTCTTTGGTGGACATGGGACATCTGTCCAGCCAGGACTGGATGGAGGCCACCGGCTCCCAGACAGGCCACCTAACGCAGGTGACAGATTGGAACGGCTTCTGGCAACCATCGACCCAGCTTCACGTGCACTCGCCAAGTCCTTGAGTCATCTAATGACAAACTTGCATTTTTAAAGTTGACTTTGCTGCATTTTAGCCCTATTTCTGTAGGCTCTCGGTCACGATCAGCCGCTCTACAACGCTGACTCCTGCAGCTACTGTGGAAACCAGGAGCAGCACCCACCCTCAAGGGCAAATGGTTCAGATCATTGGGGTATTTTAACTGCAAATTTGGAAACCTTAGCACAAAAGCCCCCTATGTTTGAACAGGGTCCCCAGTAATTCTTATGGTGCCTCTGCTGCAGCAAATGAGTTAAACGGGTACAAGCTGCACAGTGGGGCAGCCCCCAACTACTCCCATCGTTCTAAATATGCAACTTTAAGGCTCGGGATGCCAGCTTGGCATTCGGACCACGCCAGCCTTCCCCACGGCAAGCGGCTTGTCTGTGCTCTGGGGGGGCACAGCTGATAGGGCCGTGCGAGGAGGTGTCGCATGCCACAGCTATGGGGGATTAACRCAAAGAATTTAAGGTCAATGGTTGGGGCCAGCTGCTATTTATACCGAGGAGGGAAAAGAGATGAGCAGCAGAATCACCTCCAGGGCTGAGGAATTTTGCCCATTGCCCATGCTGGAACAGCCCAGCTCAACCTCTCTCCACTCCTTCTTCCATCTCCCCACCAGCAAATTTCACAATTATTTTTTTTTCCTCCGTTCCAGTAATCCCCAGAACCCTGGTGCTCGCTCAGCTGTGARCACGGCGTTTCTTCCCCCAGAAGGAAGCTTTGACAAAAACAACCAGCACTTCCCTCCAAACRGCACCGTCTCGCAGGACATTCTGCACGCCCAGGCTCACAAATCCAGGGCAGATGTAAAAGCCTCGGAGTCCTCAGCCTCGCAAAGCCTCTGCACATCTAAAAATAAGTCCTCCTTGTACAGGATATTCTCTGCATTTCAGTGGTCTTCCTTTTTAAAGGAAACGGATCCAATGACATTCCCAATTGCAGAGATTCCAACGACGTTTTTTGCAGCTAGGACAGGAGTTAGTTCAAATGTTAATATTTTAGGTCAACTTCCAAAATAAAAAAAAAAAAAAGAGACAAGTTATTTCTTCAGGAAATGCTGATATACACACAAGTGTTTAGTTGTTTTCACCGTCCAGGGTTACAAAACAATTTTCAACTATTTACAGTTCCAAAAAGTGATGATATATCCACATGCAAACATTACTCCAAAATAAGTCATTGTGTTTTATCTTATTCAAAAATAAAATGTCAGAAAATTTCTGCTATGAATAGAAAAAGTACAAGCACCTCCAAATGCCCTACCAGGGCCCCAAATCCAAAAGCTAAAGCCATACAGCCAGCATGTATTCAACTAATACCTAAGCTGTCATTTCAAATGCATTTTTCATGGTGCAACAAAAACCCATTACATCATTTAGAGGTTTCATGGAGGTCAGATGCATCAAATAGAAAAAGTGTTTGTCCACAATGCCTTCGGGGCATTCTTTCAAACATTTGTTCAGTATGTTCAAGTATAAACACATGAGAATTTCACAAATGTTACTGACTGAAGCTAAAAGCTACAGGGAAAAAAAAAAAAGTACAATCTCATACATACAAAAAAAAAATATTGCTGACAGACTCCAACAGCCAAAGTCATAGGCTGCAAAATCACCAATTCCTCTGCATGGAGCTCACAYTTAATTCAAGAACCAAAAATTCCCCCTTATATCCTGAGCTTCAAGTTCTTGGCTCTATAAAATTGACAGAAAGGTATAAAAAGGAAAGCTTTTACTTCCCACCTCTTTGCGGAATGCTACTGCCATGGGAACGTGTTCTGCACGTTGCCTGTTCCTTTCAGATAATTTCCTGCTTCTTCACTAAGCCTCTGGCTCACACATGACTCAGTTTTAGCACTTCAGTAAGACAAGCATGTGCCCCATCCCAAACTTAAAAYTGGCAGGGCAGACTTCAGTGTCTTCTTTGGAGTCTGGGATAATCAGCCATTCTCCTCAAGGGAAAACGGGCTGGGAAACAACTTGGACTACTCTGTTGTCTGGCCATAGGTAAGAAGCATTAATGATAAGAGGAAGCTACATCCACTATGGGATGGTAGCCGCAGTATCCACGTGCTTCTCCTAGGTTCAGGGAGAGAAATCCTTCCAAAAMAAATAACATCATGGCAGATAAAATATTTTAATATAGAGCAAGAACAAGCGTTGCATAAAAATAAGCATCATCTTTTTTTTCTTATTATTRTTTTTTTAAAAAAAGGTCAGAGTTTGCATTTAAAAGAAAAGTAGTTTGGATATTGATGGCGAAGGTGACTCGGGAAGCTAAGTTCTGCAGGAGAAAGTTCASAACGTTCTTAGCTTCTCCATCCACTAAATCCAGAGGAAGATCTGTAGAACAAACAGAAAGCACACCAAATGAGAGCTAGAGTCTCCTTCAGGCAGTATTAATTTAGTAGATCTTTAACTTTCAGCTTCTCTAGCACCAGAAGCTTAAGACAATGCATTGGTATTTCCAGTATCTTTTGCCTGGGACCAAGTCAACACATACTAATCAGACCATAACTAACTTTATTCTAGTGCCTATCATCTAGAAAGACAGGCTGAGATATGACAGAGAGAGATATGATAGGGAAACAAAAGTTTAAGCAACTTGCTAAGAGTATTCCACAAGCTAGCAGCAGAGTGCATGACAGAATCAACAAGCCCAGTTTTYAGTCCAGTTCTTTATAACTGTAAATCACTATCTCAACCACATCAGAAAGGTGATGATTTATTTCATATTTATTTGTAAATGAACAAATGGAATAGATTTTAGGTCTACAGAGACAGCTTGAAAACACACTCGAAAGGTAGCTGGGCAAGGAAAGACTATTATCTAACTGAAAATTCTTTCATACAAAAGATTAACCACTGGAAAGCACATATTAAGAGTGGGGACGACTTTAAGCTTTATCCAATGCCACTACAAAAATAAAGCTGTGTGCCTGTGCTTTCTTTAATGTATATCATTGCTGCTTTCAAAGCTTACTCTTGCATAACACAGAACTCTTGGTTCTATCTATATTTGGAATAAAGAATTAAACACAAAATGGTACTTACGTGTTAGATGATCCAAAACCAAACCCTGAAAGAAATGCAAGATTGAAAAAAAAAAATTAGGAGGTATAATAAATGCTTAAGATGTATACTAAACATCCCCTCCAACACACAGATTGAAAAACATTTCCTTCCTGCCGTAGGCCAGGCAAAGAGTGATGGGCAAACAATGAAAGTCAAATCTCCATCTAGAAGAGAAGTGACTTGCCTCGGCTCCCGAGAGGGTTTGCTTTCAGTGCTAATCAGCTAGGCCCATTCATTAGTGGCAATTGCCTACAATAAGCCTGGTTTATTCATCTCTCCATGAAAACAGAGGACTGCTTTCTGAAGATGGGGTCTGTGCCTAATGCAAGCCAGTGGGGGCAGCCAGCCAAGGGATATCTCTTCTCAGCCCTGTGTAAATTCAGTGAAGCCACAGTGATTACACCAGCTAAAATAATTGGCATTGGTGTTGGAGCTCAATTTTGCAGTTCTAAGTGCTTACACACAACACAGTACCATATGATACTGAAGAGACTCATTATTTCTCAATATTTTCATCTGAGAAAGCCAAACTCACAAAAAAAGGGTGCAAAGCAATACTGGAGATGAGACATGCCCAAGGTAARTGATTTACTGAAATGCCAAACAGCAAAGCAGTGAAGGAATTGTGAGATAGTCTGAGAACATGCTAATCCTCATCCTGCAGTTTCCCTGGGCCCTGGTGCCTTTTCCATTACAGGTCCAGGCTCAGACAGATTTTTGATATGGAACTAAGGAATGAGTCACAATGGAGTTCCCAGGAAAACTGGGGACACGGAGCCTGCTAGGACTGTTACATTTTGGTTTCTCTTACCTCCTCCACCTGTGCCAAAAGCAGAGAATCCACTGCTCTGTGTGCCAAACCCAGTACCCTGCTGGGACAGCGACCCAAACGTTGGAGTATTTTGATTTGCTAGAGTGCCAAAYGATGCTGTATTATTACTGGTACCACCAAACCTGTATTTAAAGGAGAAAAACGTGTGTTTACAAGTACATTCTTATGCTGAAAGCTTGTTGTCCTTCTGCCCACATGAGGGGCCTGAGGGCAGGGTCTAGATTCAGCACCCAGACTYCCAACTGTCCGAGAGCACCTCATCTGCTGCCCAGGAGAACAATCCTCTAAATCTCCCTGKGCTTTCCTCTCGCTGGCACACAGAATTCCACTGTTTTCCTGAAGATCTGCACCTCTGACACTTCTTTCACTGCCTTTAGATTACTTCCCTAATTGCTTTTGGGGAGAAGGATAAGAAAAAAAGGTTTTTTATATATGGAAATTGGTTCTTCTTTCTCCACCCACTCCATCCAACCAAGCATTATGGAGCCATCAGTGTGACACACTAATGAGACTGTGATAATTTGATGCAATGTGGTGTTCTGCCCCCCACATACACTTTTCCCGTTCTTTATGTACAAGGTGCACTTGAACAAGGAACTTAAGTGTTGCTCTGTCTTAAATTGGGCAAAATACAGACACAAAACAATCCAAGGACAAATTCTGCCAGTGCACGGTGCTGCTAGCACTAACCCAGTGCTACTCCTCTCCCGAGCAGACTGTCGGCCAAGATAAACTGTGTGCCAGCTTTGCAAGACTGCGCCTCGCACCAGCGCCCGTTATTTCCAACTTCCAATATGATCTGACAGCACGTTAATTCACCTCTCCATCCATCCACATCTAGTAGAGATTTTTATTTTTCAAACATCACAACGTATCTTTGCAGATATAAGACAACCCTTGCAGCAGTGTGACAAGCAATTCACCTGGTGAAGGAAGTCATCTCTCTCTTCCCAGATACAGGTGACTGCACATGCTGCTTCCATAGATGGCCTTAGATACAGTGGGTATTTTAGTGACTTTGCAGCTCTGAGCCCGTTAGCCATTCCCCATGCTTCTGGTTTGGCTCTTGACTTACATAACACTCAGATAGTTTTAGCTCAGAACCACAAACATGACCATCTCAGAAACAAGAACACCCACCCGAAACAACTATGCCTGAAACAGTGGACAAACACTTGCAAAATACGTAAACAGTAAAACTGGAAGATGCAGTTTCCTGCCTTTTTCTTTCCYATGCTGGTATAAGTGTGCATAAGAGTTTTTAATCGCACCTATTTGACCTGAGCATTGTTGTAAGGCACAAAGGAGAGTCACCTGCAGATAGCACAATGCCGAGGACGTATGTTTGCTACCTACTGCAGAAGCCACTTTGCAATTTTTGAAATGCTGTATTTGCCAAGCAAAACAAGGAATAAAGTGCTAGTTACTTTGGTGTCAAGCCCAGACTTAAGGAAAAAAGAATCAGATAAAAACAATCAGTGTAGGATAAGCACAAGTCACTCTGGACCATAGGCTGCCGTAAGGCTCCCCATACCACCTACACATACTGGCTTCTCATTAGTATCTCAGTCCTACCTGTGGGATTTGGGGTAAAGCAGCCAGATAGAGCCGCAGATAAAGGCATTCATTATTTTCTCTGCTTGGCATAGTTTGCAGATCTAGACTGGAATATATGCTAAGTGGGCACACAGGAAACGTTCCTGCACTCACTTAGACATGCAGGACGGSTCACGTTTCCCCTCCATTGCTAAAGATTCAACACAATCCTTTCAGCATTTAAATGAATCACACAATTAAAATGATCACACACATCAGTCCCTTCAAGGTTAAGATGTTTGTTTTATGCCCCTCTACTTTTGTACGCCTTTAAAATAAAGAAAAACAGGGACATTCACAGCTTTGCTACCAACAGAACATAATGAAGGAGGAACTGAGCATACAAGTTATCATGCAAGAATATTGTTTTCCCAAAGCCTACGCCCTGGTCAGCTTACCCAAATCCTCCGGCGCTGGCTGCTGCTGTACCCTCGCCGAACACTTTGCCTCCCGTAGAGCCCAGAGGGCTTGAAAAGGTTGGGGCTGAACCGAATGCTGGCACCCCTCCGAACCCAGGGGATCCCCCAAAAGTGGGAGGGCTGCCAAACACTGGAGCAGCACCGAAGCCACCTGAGCAAAAGAGAGGCAAAAAGGGACAAGAACATCAAGTGAACAACATCAGAAAAACAGAAAGAAGAGTGAGATTTCCAAGCAGTCAGCGTCTGAAACGGGGCTGTGGACATTGTCATATGGATATGACATTATCTATAAAATGAACTGCCACAAAGCTGCCCAACTGCAGGATATTTTGTTACAGAAGGCAGGAATAAGCAAAGAGCCTGAATACACACAATTCTATTAGGAGACTATCCAGAAGAAAATCCTGTGCACTGGAATATCTGAGCACAAAATCAACTCAATTCATAAAGCTATACTACAGGGTGACAATATATAATTAATGCTTGCTTTCTATAGAAAGAGACACCTTGATTGTGAGAGGACCGGCATGCACAGTAAAGTTGATGCTCTTACTATTTAAAAAGGTGTACATATCCTTCATCATGAAAAGCTTATCTTATGTACTCAGTTTTAAAATAAATTTCTGCTCACTTCCAGTTAGTCAAGGCACTACCTAAAGGAGCTGCATGCAAAAATGCAAGATGAAAAGTCTCCCATAAAGGTTGGCTTCACAAACATTTGTTACTGTGTTTGGATGGCAGAGCTCGGGCTAGATGTGCCTGAGGACAGAACGGACAGGCTGCGATACATGKAAGTATTTACATTGAAGGAATTTCCATATGCAATAAGCAAGTCCTAAAATCAGCTTGTTTTTGCGGTGCTCCAGTGATGCAGAAGATTCAGGAAGCMAGGTATTTTTTCATGCTAGTTGAAACGGTGGAAAATGCAAGGATGATGCAAGGATTAAATGACAGATCCAAGTAAGCACAGGATTTCTGCACTGRAACCATGGACTGACTCTTCACATTTTCTGCTCAGGGCTTAGCTACCTTCTGCTGCTACTCTGAAGTGACTTCTACCCAGCTGATTTTATTCCARTTTTATTCTACTGACATTATTGGCCTGTTTTTAACTGACACTGTGGAATGTGAAGGATGCTACTCTTTTGTCTGACTGGTGCTGAGAGCTGGGATACCACCACACATTTTAATAACTTAGGTGAAATTCTAGTCCATGACAAAGTAATGGATACTGTTTGGCTGGAAACACAAAAGGTCTGGAAAAAAATAAATGCCGAGCCTGAATTATTKAAAGATAGATCAGGTATCCCACTAYGTATATCTCTAGGAAGATTAATTATCACAGGGGCTGAAGCTTTACTGAGGACACTTTCTCTTCTGCAATGTTAACAAACACAGTAACAAACAYTAGAGAGGAAAGTGAAATATGCAGCAGTAAAATCAAGACAAAAGAGCAGCCAAATCAAGTCAAGCCCTTCCACTGCAGTTGCAGGAGGAGGACACATCAGTCCATTCAATATTTAACAAATATAACCAAAAGAGGAAAGTCTGAGGGGTTCTGCACAAGTGGACACGCCTTTTGTAGACACCTCTCAAAAATCCTGCCTTGAGATGAATTTTGAAACTGAAGTAGTCAAAAATAAGAAAGCTGTTACTGGAAGAATGAGAAAAGAATGTCCTTCAGCAATGACCTTCTCTTCTGCTGGCAAAGATAACAGATGGGAGCCATGCCTGAGATAAACTCAATCCACTATCATGCAGCACGGAACAGCTGCAAGAAACCCCACTAATGGTTGCTGAATGCAGTAGCATCACCCTGATGCTCTCTGCAATTTCACTAGCACCACAATACAGCTCCTGTCAAGGCAGACATTGCCTTGTTTTCAAGTGCTTCTGCTCTGAAGAGAGCTTGAGTTGTCCTCAACGTCTCAACTCAACTACTTGGAGGAAGGCCAAGCTCCGGGGCACTCATCACCCTCCTCCATTGGTATTCTCTGTAGAAAAGGTCTGAGGCTACAGCAGAAAAACCTTCTCTTCTTGACCCTTTAGATGTCCATTTTTGCCTGGTAATTAATAAAAGGCACACTTTGCCATTCAGCTCTCATGGACAACATATCAGTCAGTACTGCTCCTGCTGCTCTTTCTTTGGACACATGACAGTAAAAAGAAGAGTCTTTGTAAGATTTCCAATAGTTGATTCAATTAACTTAATCAACAGAAATAGCAACAGCTCAACCACAGGAGAAGTGATAATGACAGGTAATATTGATTACAGGATATGGAACTGAAGCATGCCTGATCTGAATTTTATAGGGAAGTTCTCTCACTGTAGGGCAGAAATATTTACAAAAAGCTAGAAGGAAGTTCAAACACAGTATTCCAAGGACAATATCTATTAAATTCTATACTCCGTATCCTTCTCTATATGCTATGCAAGACCAGCACTAATTCACACAGCAATCTGCTCCAAAACTGCAACAGGAAATTTTGAAAGGAGCCATTAGGTTTTTGTTTCGATTGCCTTTTTTGTTTGTTTCTTCTTCCTTTTTTGATATATTAATATGATGCTTATAGTGGATTGGTTAACAAAGTACCTGCTTTGTTTGGACTAGAGAACCCAAAGCCTTGGGATGCCACGCTTCCACCACCAGAGCTGAAGGTGCCTGTTGGTTTCTGCTCTCCAAAAGATGAGCTGCCAAATCCAAAGGTCTTGGCTCCGCTGTTTCCAAATAAGCTAGAAGAATCTGCAGAGATGAAGAATATTTGTGAAGCTCATAAAAAACAGTGTTCTGTTACACTTCATTAACTGGGTCAAAAGGAAGGGAACCCCTTCTAYTCTTCCTGCACCAAAGCAGAGAATGAACGCCACATAATTAAAAAAAGGAGAGAGAGAAAAGTCAACTTCTCCCCATTCCATCAGGATTTCATAGTTTCATCAAACCATTCTGGACCTGATGGATCACTAATAGCATTTGATTGTTGCAATCTTAATTAATAGTAGGGTTTTAATAATAAGACTTCCAGCAATTCTGTAGCTGAACAAATCAATCACAGCCTGCACCGCAGTAACTGAAAGCTGCTTCTTCAAATAAGAGATCACAGCAGCCAGAATCAGTCACTATTAACACCACAAATATCCAGACTTCACGACCAACTAAAGATCTTCAGCTATTCTCACAACTGCCAAGACTTCTTAACCTAACTATTCTACAGCAACACTTTAAAGGAGGACCTTAAAGCAGGAGCCAAACTTCTGCAGCCTGAAAAATGACTCAAGATTTCACCTTTCATTAGGCTACAGATTTTCAACATCTAGTGGTAGGACTAGAATAATTAAAGTTTTTCTCTAAGGAGTTGTTTATTTCATCACAAAACCCAAAACCTACAATAAAGAGGAAATAAACTAGCAAAGGATAGAGAACCAGCCTCAACCAATAATACCAATGTACCATTAAAGGGCTAATAAAAAGAAATAGATGTTCTCTCYCAAGATTTTTAGTGCTACTTATAACCACTTGCAGCTCATTTGGTAAATTTCCTTAGATTTTACATTTAGCCAACGTCTTTGTGCCTTCTACCTGCTAGACTCAACAACTCCTGTACTCCTTGCTTCAAAACCCAATGTGACAAGACARCCAAGCTGGGCAATCTCATTAAATAAAAGCCACTGCTAAGAAAAAACACAAAGAACAACTTTTACAACAAACACACACAATAAGCCTTGCAGTGTTTCAAATTAGTCACTACAGCAGACAACGGCATACATGCAACTCAGTTAAAGTTTTAGATTATTAYAACCAAGACCTGCTAGGCCAGAAAACTCAAGACTAATGTGATTTTAATCAGAGAGAAAAAAAAAAATCTTTAAACTAATAGCCATGGATTGACTCTTGCATTCACAATTAATCTTTTAAAGCTTTTAGAAACAGTTTYTAAGAGCCCCTATG
Source organism: Eudromia elegans (assembly GCA_003342815.1). Lineage (NCBI taxonomy): Eukaryota > Metazoa > Chordata > Aves > Tinamiformes > Tinamidae > Eudromia > Eudromia elegans. The sequence goes on from PTEX01000017.1 coordinate 4,091,700, forward strand.
CAAATGAACCTAGAGATAGCCTTATTTTGTATTCTTACCTCCTTTTCATGGCTGCTTTTGTTAAGCTGTTGACTGGGCAAGCAGCAATGTGTGGGAGACTTGATTTGGCATCTCACATGCAGATTGATTTAGCTAAATCACATGTGCTGACTGATGACTTTTATCTTATAGTTGGAGCAAGAGAAAGGGCAAGTGCTGAGCTTTTCCTCCCCAAAAGCGCTTTAACATAATTACTATAACAACTTTTGGTAAATAAGAGTCTGCATAAAACCCAGACATTTTAAGGAGGAAACTTATCTATCAAACACTTGTTAACTTAGTTTCACTTTAGCATGGAATTCTTAGCCTTTTTTTAAAATACAATGAGCAATAATTAAAACTTAGTAATTTCCAACCAAGTGGGAAGCTGRAATTCAGTTATAAGAATTTAGAGTGTTGAAATTTAAAGATGCACTTGACCACAGAATTCCCTACAGAACAAATACTCTTCACACTTCTTGCATCTGCTTGTCTGTTTCAACTRCTTCCCTGCTCATTTTCCAAAAACCTGAAGGGAAAAAGCACACATCACACGCACCGTCTGTTTCTGTTACCCCCATAAGCCTTTTTGCTAACACAGAATTTACTCAAAGATGAAAAACAACACAAAAACAGATGGGATCACAGCACTGCTTGTGTTCTTGTTGCCTTCACTTACTCTGGGAAGCTGCAGATCCAAATCCTCCACTGGAGGAACTGAAGGGATTCTTGTTGGCTGCATCCTGGCTTGGCTTTCCTCCCAAACCACTGAAAAAACCTCCACCTCTTCCACCACTTCCAGCTCCAAACAAGCCTCCGCTGGAAGAAGATGGCTGCTAGCAAACAAAAGAGACAAAGAGGAATTCAGAGAATGCAAAGAAGCACAGGCTTCCAAGGCTGATTTTTGCCCAATTCTTCAAAGTGTCTTAAGATCAYCTCCAACTTTGTCTACAGAATACACCTTGGGAGCTTGCCCTACACTGCCCACATGAGGAAAGACCCCATTTCCCATTTACTGGAATACAGGGGCAGGTGACTTTCTGCATTCTTCACCTTATTTTGCCGCTGCTGAGCTGGTTGTCCCTCCATATGTCTACCATAACCTTTATGCAGGCTGATGCCTCCTACAGCAGGAAATACCAATATCAGTGTAGAGCACAACAGTTTTTAACTATGGTACTGAGTGAGATCTTGTTCCTCAGAACACACAGGGTACCCTGAACAAGATGGTTGTACAGATAGCCCTTGTTCCTGCAAACACAATAAACACTTACCTGGCCAAAGACAGTGGCTCCAGTATTAGATGCTTGCCCAAACACAGAACCTGTATTGCTAGAACCAAAACCCGCTGGAAAAAGAAAAGAAAAAAAAAATCAGCAGCATTACTACCAGGAAACAAGACAATTCAGGCAGCTGACACTTGCCCCTTTAGACTTTTAGTCCMCCTCTAAAACAAAGCAACCCTTTCCCTACCTCCCAGCACTAATCAACAGGGGTGCAAATGACACGATCAAACATATCAAGGTTGGCCAGATTCAGAATATGTGTCACCATCYAAATAGTAATTCAACTGAAGCTTATTTGAAAGTCATTCTCCTTTTCTATCCAGACAATTTGGAAACATACAGAAAATAAAAGGCCCTTACACATATGGGATTGTTGCTAATAATATAAAAGAATTGGATTTCTGTTAATGTTTCTGTAATAATGCTGCAAGTCACAAACAAGTACTGTAGCATTTTGATTTCCCTTGTGCATGGAGAATCTGAGCTTTGTTAGCTAAAGATTCCTGTTACAGATAATAAAAAGTTTTGATTAAAAAAAACCCACTCCCCATTGCATTTCCAAGTTCACTTAAATGGGCATTTTGCAATAGTTGCAGTTTCTATAATTAGGAACACCTTCCTTTAGCAGAGTTCACTTTCATAATTTAACTATTCTCTCTTACTGTAGTTAAAATGAGCAAATAGCTTGCCTACAGTGCCATCACTTTTAATTAAAGGAGCCTAATTAGTTTTTCTTCCTCGGAAATTACATGTTCTCTGTTATTACTCTGTACTGCTCCCCTTTTCCTGGGAGCTCTCTGAAGATTGCACAGAGAAGGCTTTGGATAAAACAATAACAGATAGCAGCAACATGAAGAACAAGAGAGGACTGGCAGACAACACTTGGCCTGTGCAAATACTAATTTAATTGYGTAGACAGCTAGCAGATGATCATGTTACTGCTATATTTAATTTCAAGGTGTTTCTAAAGGCAAAAGTGGATTTAACAGATTAGCCCCTTGCTAACCCAATCCTTGGGTGCTTAACAGATTTTTTGCCATTCCAGGTCATGATTAGAATGGGCTATGAGGCTAAACATCCACTGTTGGATGTATTCAACATAATCCAGTGAAGAAGGTTCTACATCTGTATTCACTTGCTCTATTATGGCCTCAGAGCAGTCTAGCTACTTCAGTATGACAACTTAAAACAATGCCCTGAGATCCTTTACACTATACTGCAACCAACGTGCACACTGTGCAACAGGCAGCAAAATACATAGTTCAAAACTACGACAAGGCAGCCTTGGGAATATAAATTGAATGCAAAATTGGAAAGGTTACACCCAAAGGCCTCTTGAAGAGTCTCAAAGGAGAACAAAAGCCTCCTAGACCTCCAACATTAGCTTCCCCTCACGCACACTGCATCTCCTATCTTCACTAAGAGGAAAAAAATATCAGCTGCCACAGGGGAAAAGAGGCATAAAACATGTCCTACTTTCCCCTGTGATAGACTGTTCTCCCTACTCCAACCAGACAGCACCGCTGGCACGTAGCAGTTCCTTCCAGTTTGTTCTTACATGAAGCTTGACAGAAGCTGAAGCCTGCAGACGATGTGGTAGTAGTGACAGCAGCGGCGTTACCAAAGACGGATCTSCCTTGCCCAAAGGCAGCGTTCTGCCCAAAAACTGGAGGGCTGCTTTGTCCAAACAACCCGCCACCAGTGCTGGCGGATGGCTGCCCGAAGGAGAAGGTGCTGGCACTGTTGGTGCTCGCCGGCGCTCCGAAAACACTGCCGCTGCTCGACGCTGCTGTGGAAGCTGCTGGCTGGCCGAAGGCGGGCATCGTCCCAAAGCCAGCTTGACTGAAGGTGAAGCCACTCGCAGAACTGCTTGCTGGTTGCCCAAAGGTCGGGGCTTGTCCGAAAGCTGGCTGACCAAACCCYCCTGTAGTGGTGGTGCCAAAAGCAGAAGTCCCAAAACTGGAGCTGGCAGCCTGTGTGGTAGTGGTGGCAGTGGACAACGTACTGGTGGCGAGCTGCCCGAACGGAGAGGATGCTGTGGTACCTGCTGGTAGTTGTCCAAATACAGGTGGTGTGGAAGGAGTGGCAGCTGAATCACCCGCAGGCTGACTAAATGCTGAGCCAGAAGAGCTGGAATTTGGAGGCTGAGGGAACACTGAGGAACTTGCAGAAGTGGGAATGAACAAAGATGCACCTGTAGCTGGACTTTGGACAGATGTACTAACTTCAGAGGGAACGGACAATGCACTTGTTGCTTCTACAGGAGAGGCAATGTTAGTTGCAGAGGTTGTTGTGGGGATACTCTGATCTGGTTGGGTAGACGCAGAGACAGCAGGAGGCTCTGGTGCCTTCAAATCACCGGTGGAGGCAGGAGTAGCAACTGCATCAGGGAGAGGTGCTACTGCTGTGGCACTAGGACCCACAGCGCTAGCGTCTCCAGCTGTGGCCTGGGGTGAAACAGACTCTTTAACAGACTCTGAAAGCTGGATCTGTGGATGTGGTGACTGTGCTTGAGACACAGGAGGTGAAGACCCAGCCGTCACAACTTCACTTTCAGGTGATGCAGACGGTAACTTGACATCCCCTGCACCCTTACTAGAAGCTGCAGCAGGGACTGGAGTTTGGCCTGATCTCAAGAAACTTCCAATCGACAGTGACGTTGAAGTGGTGGCAGCAGAGGGGGCAGAGGTGCACGTGCTCACACTGTTTGCTTGCTGAATACCAAATGAAAAGGTAGGTTTGTTGCCACTAGATCCTCCAAGACTGAACACCCCAGAAGACGCTGTGCTGGCTATCTGGACATTACCAAAGAGACTGCCTGTGGCAGCAGTACTGATGGACAGAGATGCTGGACCAGCAGACGTAGCTGATGTTGAAGTAGCTTCTCCAGGTTTTCCTAATGGCAGAGGGCTGCCAAAGGTGAACCCAGAAGGTATTGYGGAAGTTTTGGCTGGCTGTGCCCCTGCAACGCTGGTGGATGGTCCTTTAGTGGTAGCCTTGATATTATCATCTGCTTGACCAACCCGGAGTCCTGAGAAGCTCCCAAGAGTTTCTCCACCTAGATTGCTCTGAAACAAGTGATCTGCTGGCTTAGATGGAGCAATATCCAACTTGCCAGAGGCTGCAGAAGGAGCAGAAGCAGTTGTTGCAGCAGGCTTGTTTGACTGGGTGCCATCAGCTGCAGCGCTATTTGCTGCTGAGACTCCTGAAGCACTTGCTGGCTTGAGGGATCCAAAAGCAAAGGAGTTCTCAGGGACTGCTCCAAATTTAGAGCCCCCACCAGGAGAAAATGTATCAGTCTGGACGGACTCCTTAGCTGAGGCTGTCATGGAGAGACAGAAATTACAGATTGAATTAAAGTATGCAAAGCTCATTTATCTTTCTTACAATCACAGCGTGCTTTAGTGCTTTATAGATAAGCAGAGAGACAGTGCTATTACCTCAAAAACTATAAAACCTCCCAACCATCAAGTAATTGTCAYTCTCCTGTGCATTCAGGAAGCTACCACAGCAACATCTGAAGCCTCCACTGACAGGGCTACAGTGATGCAAAACTATGTCATAGCCTCCACTTAACCATCCTTTGCCTTGAAAGGACAGAATTTCAGCCTTTGGCTCCAATCCTTCTACAACACTGATAGCAATAGCAAAGACCTGACTAATACAGACTATTCGCTATTAACATCCTTTACCTGCTTCACCTTAATGAGTCCTGACATTCATTGCAGAATTGTCCATTTAAAACTCAGAACACACAGGTTGGCCACAAAAGTACTTCCTGGCACTTGAACAGTTTTCTAAATAATTAAATCCGTCTTTACAAATTAAGCTATTTAGAAACAGGAGACAGTGCTCTATATGCAGCCTGTTTTCAGCTTAGCAAAATTATAGAGAACCTCTCAAATTCAACTACCACAGCAGCCTTGCATATTCAATACACTACTGTGCAAGAATGCAAAACAGCTGAAGTTTTCAGGGGGATTGGACAAGTTATATATGATATAGTTATTTCATTTCTGTGCACCACCAAACAGATTTTGACTCAATCTGCTGGAAATACAGCCTCGGTGTTTGACTATGGGTCGATTTAGGTATCTCTAGACAAGGCGCAGGAAGTCTGCATCGGATCAAGCAACACAGAACAAGAGCTTTTTAGCATTTTAGATAACGTGCTTTTTACCCCAATTAACAAACAAGCATACTAGCAGTTGACAGTAAGTCAAGCATAATTTTTATCTTCCTGAGGCACTAAGTTATCTCCCATCACTAGCTAACAAAGGCTAAGGTGCTCCTTCCATTCCAAGGAGCAGTCTAAGGTAATTGCCCATATATAATGCTGTGCTTTACAAGTCTCATGATTCCTCTTTACTTCCACTCCGCTTTAATCAGTGCTATTTAGCTCAACTTTTACATTATCTGAATCATTAACTTTTAAGCCAAGCTAGTGCTTTTTGCTTAAGATAACAGAGTAACAGTAGCAATGCTGAGGCTGTGATGGTCTGAGGAGATTAGCACGGCAAGATTTGTAGGAAGAGGCGTTATCTTTTATTACAAGAACTGATAACATTAAAATGGAGAGAGAGAAAAAAAGCTTTCAAGCATACAAGCTCTTTTTCAAGGCTGAAATAAAGGCAGTGAATTCAAGGTAGCAATTCAAGAATAGCAAGCAGATGCGCTGGGCCCTTCTTTCCAGAGAGGATGAATATGATCTAGCTCTGAAATGGAGTAGGAAAGACAGCTGATCTATTTTCAAATCAACTTTATAAGCAACATAAAGCCACTCCACACCTTCCCCTCCCATTTCTAAAAGCTCACTCCACTTATTAACAGCCTTTTGTGGCAGACTATTGTGGCAACTTGAAAATTTAGACATTAAAGACACTGGAGGAAATAACTTCAGATACCACTCTTTTTATGAACTAATACCTCCTAGCYGTTCCTGGTAGGATGTATTTTTCCAACTCATAAGTGAAAGGCAGGTGGCCTAGATTCTCGTGCATTACATGGCCTAATCCAGCACACACAACATTACTGCAGCTATTGGTATTTTAATATTAGAACTGCAACATAAACTAAGAGACACGTGAATTAAGAGTAATCTCTCTCTTAGTGGAGAAGAGATGTTGCCTGGACACTTCTCCAAACTTACCTTGTAAGGAAGTGAGGCTGGGTGGTGTTGGTGATGCAGTAGCTGATGTGACAACACCAAAATTAAATCCAGAGCTAGATGGAAAGGAGGAAAAAAATGACATTTAGCTGAAAAGTGTTGAAGTTTCTAACCACATGACTCATGGCAAGGCAGAAATTAAAGTCTTACATGACTATTCCACGGTAGAGATATTGTCTTAAAGACACTGTAATCTCTCATAATGATGATTTAGGTCCTCTGGAGACCTGCATTTCCAAATACTTTCTGCTTTCTCATTGCTTTGTCCTTTGTTTCTAAAAGACAGCCTGCCGCTCTACAAGTCAGGCTGCATAACACAACATTTCTGACTGCAGTCTCATATGTACTATATGTTTTACAGACTGAGGAACTGATATTTGTTTTTTATTAAATTTGAGTTCCTCTCTCAAGAAGATTATTTGAACAATGCAGCAAGGTGTTATCCACGTCACCTACTTGACAAACTAGCATAAAATGGTTAAGACTGAATTAAAACAGCTCTTTAACAGTATGCACAGTTTTGAAATATTTAGTATTAGTCTCCTTTGTACAGGGAAAAATAGACAGTGAAGCTAGTTCATCAATCTGTGAGCTAGCACTTTAATCACTGTCATACTGCTTTAATCTCAAATCATCACTTGGCAACCTTCCCAATGTCTAAGGCTAATAAACACCAGGATGTACAGTCCAATGTAGATAAATGTGAAAAGAAAGCCCGTTTAGAATTACTTGCTCGCTTTCCTTGTTTTGTTACAGATCAAAGGATTCAAATCAACACAAGACACTGTTGAATTCTCACAGAATTCTCACTTTTGACAACCAGAAGGACTTCCAAGAACTGATTAAAAAACCCACACACCCAGCACACTTAATGCTGAAACTTTAATTTTATCATATAAGGTAGCTTGCAGACACATCTACTGGAGCAGCAAATGTAACTATTTGATGGCAACTACAGAGAAATCTCAAAGCTCATACAGACCCGACAGAAGAAAATGAGAAGGCCTTGCTAATCTGTACAGTTGTTGTTGGTACTGATGTCACTGCAGAAGTCACGGATGCAACTGTTTTTACCACTCCCTGTCCTGCAAATTACAAGYACAGCAAGGATTACTATAAAGCAAGTACAGCAGAGTGTGTCATCCAGCTTTCAAAAGGGGAGGGAATAGTTTGCATACCTATACACAGCATACAGTTTTATTGATTAGGAACAAAGCTTAAGACAAACAAAAGCTTTCAAAATGCAAGYCACTTCCTCAGGAAGTTTCTGCTTGTTTTTACCACCTATGTAGAGTCTAGAAACATTCCTGTTACAGTTAAGACAGAGAACACGTAAATTATCCCACAGATTTGAGGYAGTAACATATCTAATTAATGCAACGTGGACATTTTCTTTACGATAAAAATCAAATAAAACAAAAAGAAATCCCTGGCAAAACTTTTCAGAAAATTCTCAGAACAACAAAACACATTTCCAAYAGAAAGGAAGTGCAATCAAATTTAAAAGCTGACATTTTCAATAACAGCTGCTTCTTGGTCATATAACCTAGAGTTTAGTACAGAAAGTACCCAAGTTAGCTTTTCTGAAGCTGATTCAAACCCTGCTTCAGTACTGCAGCCTACAGTATAGAAATACTCAAATCAGATATCAATATAYGGGAAAAGTACTGTTACTTTCCTGCAAGAGTGTCATGTTTGAAACTCAAAACAGCAAAGACAGATGCCTTTTGACTTTATGTCAAATCACAGCAGTCTTTGCTAGATGTGCTCTGAACGTTTATGGTTAAGGGTTACAGGTTCTGGGTCCCCTCTGAAAAAGGGATGGTGGTATCACTGAATTCTAGGTGCCAACACACAGATGACTGGCACAACCACCTCCCAAAAGCGGACCTCACTTGCTTAACATCATCATTCTGTGAACTGTGCACCCTGACAGGTGGCAAGAGACACCCAGCCATTATTCCCATCTCCAAAGTCCACTGACCTGAGATTTTGTTGCAAGATGATGTCGGACCACTGGTAGAAGCCATGGTACAAGGTGCTGATGCAGAGGAATGTGGAGCCTGTACCTTAAGTGAGCTTGTTAAAGACGTCTAAAACAAAACACAGCCCCACCATAAAGTAATTTTAGGCCAGTGCATTTTGTTCATTTACAAAGTGCTTAAGGTTAGTTTAATATTAAGGGAGTCAGGCAATGACTTAAGAACAAACTAAAGGAAAGTGGTCAAAATGCTTGTAACAAATGCTTTCAGCAAAATACAGGATGTAGAAATACTTGCTCCACTGACTGCTCAGTACTTTTTTGGTGACCTTTGGGAACAGCAAACTAACAGTAGGCTTTGGTGTTGGTTGCAACTCTGACTGCTAAAAAGCTGTGGCCATTAGAAAGCTGTAAAAGTCTTTAAAGGGGGTGGGGGTGGTAAGGCGGGTGGWGAAAAAAGTCAGGACACAACAGAGATATGTCTGGCACCACCCTGACCACCCTGCCAAGGTCACTGATAAGTGGTTTGCCAAGAACGTGGGACAAGCTGTGAAAAGAGATTGTTAGATGACTCGTTCACCAACAATAAAACCCCCAAATTACACTGAATCCGCCTGGCTATCGAACAACCCATGCAGAGTGTTTGCTATTGAGATACCTGTTTWGCTTGATTTGTAGCAACGGTTGCCAGAACTTGGTGGACCGCCTGGGCTGCAGAGTGAGGTACAGATGATCTTCAAAAAATAAGAAACAAAACGTGACATGAATGTCTAGTCTGAAAGTGGAYTTTCTCACCTCTTACAAGAAAAATAGGGGAGGGGTGAGCAAGTGGATGAAGTCTTTGAGCAACCACTGCTATCAAAGATTCCCTCATAYGACTCCAAACGCCTAAATCTGATTAGGGAATAAACCTCTTAAACGAATCRGCCTCATTTAACAGAGAAAGCCTGCAAATGTGTTTAAAGCTCTGGACTTAAATGATCAAGTCCTCTTCACACTTTCTTATGCCTCTGAAAAAGGCAACCTTTCCATTTCACAGGAAACTGAATGAAAAAAAATCAGCAGGCAAGGGGATTACAGTTGTTATATGGTAGGCATAAAATTGTAAGAAGCTTCCTTTATGTTCCAGAGTCCAAATACATGCAACTCTCAGAAGTGCTGAGCAAGGAGACAAAGCTGGGGAAAGGAAGTCTGCCTCAGGYCTTTGAAGTGCAGTATAAATATTAATACCCTCATGACAAGAACTGTGATAAGATTAATATATAGTTTGCAGTRTAGGTTTGGGAATTGCTATCATGAAATACATCAGTCATCTGAGCCCACAGCTACTGCAGGAGGATATCTACTTCTGGGATGAAGCACCCTGCGTGCCATTAACACACCCATTACTGTAACTTGGGTGCTGCCATCCAGCTGGAGCCTCTCCTCAAGTCAGTGGCCCACGAGATTCATCGGCTTAAGTGGTCAGTGCCAGAAGCCTTCAGAAGTGTAACAAATACAACACAGATTGCATTTTCTSTGTGGCAAATGCTGCCTTTCTCGTAACCTGGTAGGCTGTTTCCATCTGGACACAGGCCTGCTCTTCTCTAATGCAGAGAAGCAAYCTCTGAACTACATAAAGAGCTGAGGCTGCAAACTCCAGGCAATATCTGAATGTGGGCATCAAAAGTTCTATTTCTGATAAATCATGAGATCTCATTTACTAAAAACCTCATTTACTACTTGGTCAGCAAAGAGCCAGCTGACAAATTTCCTACTATATTTCAGAGAAAGGAGACATGCATGCAAGAACAGTTCTGTGCAGCCAATACCTTTTGGATAGGATTTTGTCTTAAACAGCACTGCAGTGCTCACATGTCCTTCCTTCCTTCCCTCCCTACAGCAATGAGGTCTATGTTGCATGGCCTGGATTTACCCTCTGCCCAGAATAAAAGCCTAACAGCAAAATCAGAAAGGATCCATACTGGGAAGGAGCTGCTGTAAAGCTCAAGTTCATGTGAATGACAGGGGGGAAAAAAAAAAAAAATAGAAGTTTTTGAAATTTGTGATAGTGGAAGCCTTCTCCCCTGATTACAAGAGGCTATCATTCCTTTATATTGGAGCAACTAGGAACAAGGGTGTAAAACAAAACACTTTTGTAAAGATCTGAAAGCTGGTAATCAAGTTCATCAGCTATGACTTTCTGCATTATTTCAACAATGTGATTTATGTATGTGGAAGATATGAATTTCCTATTTCTGGGATTCAAAACACAGGCAGTTCTGCAAACCACAGGCTGTCCAATACAACAGTGCTTCCTCCCTATCTGCAAGGCTGTCTGACAGATCTAGTCAGAAAGGTACTCAAGACTCAAGACCACTGAACCCACAGTTTCTCCAATAACACRAAGAAAAGACCAGCTTTGATCTCAGTACATGCAAATAACGGAACAGACCACCARGATGCCTAAGCACAGCTCACCGAAAAACTGGTAACAACCAGAAAAAAATGTTACTGCATAGCAACCCAAAGAGTGTGCTGTGGTGCCAAGAGAGATGGGATGTGYGAAGTCACAATTAATTTTGCTGGGCGAACGGTCTTCGTTTCAGCACTGAGTCTGGCTGGCAGGCACAAGTTCACTTGGGTAACATTTTTAGTTAGCACATTTTAGTGAAGCTTATATTAAAATAAGACTTAAAAAAAGCTCAATATGGTCATTCTAAAACTACTCYAAAGTAAAACAGGTCTTTAGTTGCATATCAGATGAACACCAATCTTAAAACATRTATCACTTACTCTCTACTTAGCTCCTTATAACTACAAGGAAAAATAAATCTACYTTATACATAACCAATAAGGTGAAAAACTCCCTAACATTTGTTTTAGCAAAGTTTCCAAGAACACACATTTGCAAACTATACTTAATATAATCCCAATTCCCCTGCAGATTTATCACTTCAGAGAGAAAACACTAAAGTAAAAGCTCTCAAATTATCTCCCAATTAAAATGCAAAATCTTTGGTTTGAGGTCAGCAGATGAGTTGCCTACTGTAAGACTGCTCCCTTTTTGATAAGCAGTATCAAAGGAATTCCACTTTCCTCTTCAATAGTGAGGAATATACACGTGTGTGACAACCAGAAGTAACRCAACAACAGAAATTGTTTCAAGGGCTGCATGTCTAGCCCACAAAATCTGAATAAAGCATCTGCAATTCTACATAGACTTATCAAATGCACATAGCAAGTTTATCCTCCTCTTAATGCAATTATACCATGACAGATATGCAGCAGTCCCTGACACTGCTCAAATATTTCAGTACTGCCCTTGCCTCCCCAGCTCAGAAACAACCACGCATTATCGTGGGCTAAAGCGATCATAGGAACTCCAAGACGACAGTTTCAAGGTCACTACCACAACAGGAAGAAGAAATAGTTCTGTGGCTAGTGACAGAGCCTGGAGATAAGACAGAAATTTCTGGAATGAGCTGAACTGRCTGTTGTCTACAGGAGACAGAATATAGGAAAGCCAAGAACTACAGTCAACTCACAGGAAATYTTAAAAAATTTAAGGTTAAATACCAGAAACCCACATTCATAATTTACTCGTAAGGAAGACAGCCTTGTAGCTGTGTGTTTTTCCAAAGTGATTGATCCCTACTGACTTCAGACAAAATTCTGATGAAGAAATTTCCAAGACAAGTTTCCTAAAAGAGAGTCTGAGTAGAGTTCTCCTTCTTCCGACGAGGGAATCCAGGTGAATATACACAGGAAAAGGAACATCTGGGCAGTTTAATGCATGCACAGTGACAAGAGAGGTATATTTCCTTCACAGAATGGCACAACACATGCACATGTATTAGCAACTGGAAGGACTCCACATCCTGTGTGTCTTAGTGATTAAGCCAGTGGTTCCCAACAGAAGGGGATGCACTAAAATGCATTTCACAGAGAAAAATGTTAATGCTGGTCTCACTGCTAGTCCAGGACAAGCTATTAGTAAGTCTGAATGATGCAGAAAGTATTGCTTCTTCTTTTCCTCCCWCCTCTAACTCTCAGCTCTCCCCTAAACAGATCCGCTTTAGACACAGATAAATTAAAATACTACTACTGCTCCCCACTGGTAGATGGGCTCTATTGCAAGTGCAGCTGAAGGCTGAGAAAGAAGGGAGTCTTCTTCACACTCACCCTATCACTGCAGAAACAGCTGGAGTCGTTGCACTAGTCTTGAGTTCTCGCACATTCACCACCTGAGGAACGTTTTTCAGAGTTGATTCAGTCAAGGACGTGCTTACAGCTTTCAAAGGAGGAAGAAACACAACAAAAAAAACATAAATGGAGAGGTAAAAGTCTTCTCCATGAGAAACATTTCATGTGCTAGGCTGTCTACAAGCAATTCCAGGAGCAAACCACAAGGGTTTCTAGAAAGTGTGCAACCTATTTGACCCAAAACATTGAGTACCTGAGCCTTAATACCCCTACAGAAGTGTGCTGCATTATACAGACCTCACATCTTTTCCTTCTTGACTGACTAAATCTAATTAACACTTAAAAGATGTCCCTTACCTGCATTATAACATCTTAAATATGAGCTGCYTAATCACTTAGCACTTTGGTAACTGAGATGAAGGAAGACAACAATAAACACTGAGGGGCAACTCAGAGATCCTGAGTGTGTCACACAGAGTTTGATGGTGTTTTCCATCAAGAACAATAAGTTTCTGTGAGATATCCATTCAAATGCCCAGAGGTCACCTGGGCAATTAGCTGCTACTTTACCTGGGGGCTGGTTAGCCATCTGCCTTCGTAGAGCTGCTGCAGCAGCTGCTTGTGGTGCTGGCACAGTGACTGTGGGTGCAGGGGCTCCATGTTTTACAGTCTTCGTTGCAAGCATTGTACTGTCTGCACCTTGTGGTATGATTCGGTTTGAAGAAGTAGGCACTTCAAACACTACAAAAAAAAAAAAAAAAAAGTAGTTTACTGTATCTGAGGGGAAAAAAAGTCTTGAAAGCTCTGTTGAACTYCAGTACTTCTAAGTTCATTTCTTTCTGGACAAGACTGATTCACAGTCCTTTCAAATAGTTAGCACTTTATCTGGCTCAGGTGGTCTTGCTGTATTTCAGAATTAGGCAGATTAGAGTCAACGCTTGTCATTTCAGTGCATTAGATAGTTTTGTTTTTCAGTTTGCCATCATAGTCACTTCTGCTGACAAGTTTTTGATTTAAGAGGTTCAGTTCTTTAGTGATAAACAAAATTGCTTGATTCAAGAAAATAGAGTACGTAAAGATAAAATTCTTACTGTTATTCACTGGGCTCAGAAGTCTTAATCTGAGCCTCACGCACTAAATGCAGTAGCATCTTTAATTCCTATGTCTCAGGTTTTATTTTAAGTAATGGCCTACCTTGAAAGCAAGACACTAACAGGAAAACAATGTTAGCTGTGAGAAAGATCTTGACACATAGAAACAAACAAAAATAGTGGGGAAAAAAAAAAACCAACAAAAAACACTACACACAAAGCCTGTCCATGAACCACATATATAGGAGAAAAGTAAAAAGTACTCACATAAACTACCCAGGGAGACATGCTGCTTCCCAAAGGATGGGGACTGAGCCATCAAACCAGGCTGGATGGAAGGTGTACGGACCACAGGTGCATGACGGGACACTTGCACAGGCGCAGCCTCTTCCTCCTGGTCCACTGCTGGGGAATCCTCATTCTCGAGTGATTGGGAAACAGAAGATGTCGAACTGACTTCRTCCAAATCTTCATAGTATCTCGTGGACAAGAAGGCAGATCGGGACAAGTTTGCTGCAATATCAGGAACAACACAATGTGTGTGCATTAAGGCAAGGTAACCATCTGAATGCCCACGTGCTGGCTTGTTTTAAGCCCACATTACCAAGATTCTCAATTGCCAGAAAAGACAAGCTTTGGCAAGACAACAACTGAATGGAAATCCATTTGAGGAAAGACAGGAGAGCGTGAGAAAAAGAGTAGGAGTTGAGAAGTTAGGAATCTTAAGATAACTTTTCCTAAAGTAGCTACAGGTTTACCTGGTGCTGTAGATCTAACAGGTGGCGTCTTCCTCTTAGCTAGAAAATTCCTTAGCTGTGCCTGTTTCACAGAGGATAACTTAGCTGGAAAACAGAAGAGAGTCATTAGGTAAGAGTCACTAGGGCAGGCTAATTAAAAAAACAAAAAAAAACCCAACAAAAAAAAAAACAAACCCCAAACCACACAAACCACACACTATCACAAAAAGCCTTTTCCTCCTCCTTCTTCCCTCCCCACCACAAAATGAAAGAATAAGTTTACCAGGCACTTTAGGCAGTGGTTTGGTGTGCGATTCCAAGGTAGTTTTCAACAAAGCATTGCGCAGGCTTTCAAGATCACTGTCAAAACTGGGAGARGGTAGAGTAACAAAAAGCCATGAGCAGCAGGAAGAAATCAATAGCAYCAAGAACAAAGAGAGACCAATTTGGCCACAAGCGACCAGAATTACTGAYTTATCCACAAGAACGATCCTTTTACAAGGTAACCTGCCAGAGCAGACACCTGCACACAAAATCCTTCAGAACTGAACCTCTTTCTCTGGACTATGCTATTTGAATGCATACATCTTGAATTATTTTGGAAAGTCTAGAAGCCATTCTCTTCTTCTCTAAACTTAGAAGACARAAGACGTACCTCAGCCCAGCAGCTCTATGATCCTGCTTAAATTGCTATAAAATAATACATTTAAGAGAGAAACCTCTGATAAACCTAAATATCAGAGAGTGAGCTACAGACTATAACCAGTGAGCTTCTGTACTACCTGGATGTAGTACAGTACCATTTTTAGGACAGCACATCCTCCCATTCCATGYTGACAGAACATCATTCCTTGGAACGCTGCCCTCCTGCACACTGCTGGGAGCAGCAGAGAAGCAGTCTCAACACTAACCAGCAGCTCGTAAGCATTCCCCGTACCTTTGAGCACTGCTCAGAGAAGACGTATCCCTGGGAGTACTCCACTGAGACGTCTGATTGCAGAGTCGGAGCTGCTGCAGGCTGTTCACCAGCTGATTWAGTCTCTTCCTCTGCTGATTGATTATTTCCCGGTTATTAGCCAGGGTGTTAAACAAAGTCTCTCGCTCAGGAACCACCATGCGCCTTAAGACATCAGACCAAGAGACAAGGATAAAGACCACTATATGTCTAACCAAACGCAGCTATATGTACACAAAGTGCTTTAGTAGTTCTAGCTCCTGAACTCAATGAAGTCAAACATGCTTTGGTTTAGTTTCTCTCAGCTCTGTGTTGCTCCTGCTGCAAGTTTACTCAGTTTGTTACAAGATGCTTGACTCATTAGAAGGGAATCATTATCTACAGGCACTGGGTAAGTTTTGTCTGTAAAAAAATTACTTTTAGAGCTTGTTTGTTAGGTATAATTTATAAAATGCAAGTTGTAGCATGTAATACACGCATAGCCAAACAGCCTGAACCTGTAACTCCAACTGCATGTCTCAAACAAGCTTCACTCAAAAAAMCTCTTAAAACAGAAATAAATCAGATATGTTGAAATAGTACCTTAATAGGTAGTGTTAAAAGAAAGTGTCATTTTAATTCATCGATTAGGTGCTAATGCTTGGTTCACTAACATGCTCCTGTTTTGTATTCCAACTTCAGTTACTTACTTCTGCTTTCTTTTCTGTTCCAGGTGCCGATCCCATTCCAAATCCAGAACGTCATTCACATCCTGAACAGCAAACTTCACGTACTGGTGCAAGCGGCGAATTTCCTACCATGCAAAAAGACAGCTTTTAATTTCTTCAGAAATCTCAGCCAAAGATCCTTTGGGTTCACTCAGTTCAAGCCATGCAGCACATCCCAACATTTTTRCCTGCAAAGTTCTATCCGACACAGAAAAAATAACTTACTAATTAGTGGGCTATGCACACAGGGTTTGGCTGGTCCATTTTACCCCACAAAACAGGGAATAATCTTTTCTATTATACTTACAAAATACCGTGGGGTCTTTACTAAATGAGTAGCATAAACATCAAGTATTGTACAAAACAAAGCTTACTTCAAGCCTCTTTTCCAGAAAGTGAATCATTTGCTCCTGCTTCACATTATTGAGGTTTCTAACAATTCAAGGTGATCAAAGCTTTGCAGGCTATTCACTTGGCTCCACACTATGTTCACAGACTATGATTCACAAAAGCATTCACAAATGCTCAAAACTCCCACATGAAGGCAAGGAATTTACTTGATTTTTATAGGCAGGAGGAGAATGGAAAAAAAGCAACAAATAAAGCAGTGCAGAGAGCAGAGTGACTTATCCATGACCACACGGTTACACAAGTGGCACAATTAAGCCAAAGACTTCTGGTTACAAGCCCAGGTCCTTAAACAAAACCAGGTTTCTGCCTTGCAATTGTCATCACCCAGACCTGTAATGGCACGAATGCGTCTCAGTCCGAACTCGTAAAATGGTCACGCAAACCTTTTGGAGCACTGACTTCAGTTCACTTCAACAGAACTGGATGTAGACAATATGAAAGCTAGTCCAGTACTACTGTGGGCTTTGCAGAGGTTTCTTCTCTTCAGCAACTATGAGAACTATTTATCAACAACTCTCCAAGCAGCAAATCGCTATGGCTGGACATTAGGAAAACCCCAAGAGCTTCAAAACTCCATTTAAGGCTAACTTAAGGTGACCACATAAGCATTTTTTAGCCAGAATAAAAATGACAACCAAACAAAATTTACAGCAGACCAGAGCTGTCTTTCTAGTAACCTTCCCRAAGGTTGACCTGAAAGTCCTTTCTGTACATTCCACCCCCTTCTCTCCYAGTTTGTTACTCTTTCCTCGTAACCCTCTTTAAATATCAGTGAAGTAATCACTGTAAGACAGATTATCATCTCTTTGAAGTCATGAACACAACTTTGAAAAGTCAGAGAAATAACAGACATCAAAGCAAGCCTACAACTACTTGCAGGACAAGCTTCCAGGTGAACAGGAGAGAGCCCATCTATAAAGAAATCACTGCATGTCAGCTCGCCCTGCCTATGCTCTTGATTCCTACTGCAGCAGCAGCAACGTGCAATCACGTCTTCAGCTGCCTAGTCAAACTTCAAGCAGGAGAAYGTGCCAGCATATAAAGGACCAAATACCACTTGTAAAGTACTTCATTTTGCTTTGGGGAAATGCAGTAGTAGATTCCTCTCATCAGTAGAGCTGTAACAAAAAGAATGCTTCCTCCCTAGCTTCTTTGATGCCTTTGAGAGTCTCTTTAGGTACCACTGCTTATTCTCCTTTGTGCTCTGACTCTTAGAAATCATTTAGCTTTATGCTCYACCATCCATGAAATAATCTGCACAATTCTGCAAGTCATAATAAATCAAATTACTCCAAAGCATTCACTGAAGATTATAAAAGTGTCTTGGAATTACTTTTAAGTGTTGAAATAATTAACTGACATTTGCCAAAAATATTCCTTAAATAAAATCCCCTGAGCAAACACTCCTGGCTGARAAGGAACAGGGAGACAAGAATCCTATGCCAAGTTTAGGATAGACTGGGATCTCAGGAGAGCTTGGATCTCATGACCACAGGGGTCTTGTCTCACCACTGCAAATGAAAACAACAGAGTAGCTTTAGGAGAGGATTTTCAGACTCTTCTTTCAAACTCGGGATAACAACAGTTAGTCATACTTCCACTGTGCTATGCTGAAACAGCAAACATGGGGACATGACAAAGCTTGTAAACACAAGCCGCAAGCTTACTTTATTAAAATTAGAATTTAGCTAACATGCTTAATACCTGAAGCTGTGCTTCACTCTTGGGATCCAAAGGTTTCTTATAGAGCAAGTGTAAATATCCTGAACTGTGATTCCTCTCATTCTGTTCTCTAGCCTCTTCTACTCCTGCAAATCCCTCCAGCAAGGTTGTCTTCAGAATACTAATATCTCCATGAAGAGACTGCAGAGAGAAGAGACAGTACAGGGCTCAAAGTAACATTTWCATTGCCATCTCTAGCACAGGGACCCCCTGAAGTGTTTGAAAGTATAAATGCAAACATCACCTCCAGGTAAAGCAGCATAATCAGATGCTCCATCTACATTGCTTTTGCATTAGCAGGTTAAGTAGGAATGTTAAGTGAGGAAAAAAATCACTGCTGAGAAGTCCCAAACAGGAGTTAAATAGCTTGAGGATGTTCAGTGACATTACTCACCTCTGTAGTCTCTTTAATTTCCAAAAGAAAGGTGTGAAGATCCTCAGACTCAGTTCGTAACATCTTCATTTCCTCTGGAGTACCCACTTGGAAACAGGCTTTGGAAGTCCGAGCTTTCAGTTCCTCCATCTCCTTTTGGAAATGGGCAATCTACAAAGTTAAGGGGTAAGAAGGTGCAGCCACTGAGACATGGCAGGGGCCAAAACAAGCATTGCAGGTCTTAGGGCAATGTTTCTATAGTGTCATCAACACCTGCCACTTTGTGGGCAAAACAGGAAATTCTTCTTGTACTTCATCAGGAAAGAACATCCAGTCTTTCCAGCACACACAGTGTCTGGAATCAAATTAGCTGGCCAACCAGGACATAGATGGAACCCACAAAATTGGTTAGTTATCCCATGAAATGCCTGAATCTTGATTCCTAAGTTACTGGAAGATACAAGGGAAACATGGATAACCTGAAGAGAAGCATCTGTATGCCCATATTGTGGTCTTTCAGCTTTCAAGATGAACATAACTCCTCGAGAGATCTCACCTCTTCCCTGATTCCTGCTATGACTGGGTCTGAATCCTTCCACTGGTGGACCTGCTTCTCAATACCTGTGCTGGAGAGGGCCGATTTGCCCTGAAAAACAACATTAATCATGTAACAATATTAAACATGTAACTTTAGCAACAGGAAGCTCAGAAAAGGTCTGCCAATAGGAATTGTTTTCAGTTGGTCATCATTAGTGAAATAGTTCTTACAAGCCTAGGTGTTCGCAGTAAACTAACCTTGGCATGTGTGTGTTTAAAGCACACTGCAGGCTACCTGGAGCCTTTGGCCCAAAAATATTCACCCAAATGAATTCCAAATAATTCATAGGCCATAGTAAAACATTTACCCCCTTCAGAAAAGTTCAGATATCAAGTTGTCATTACCTGAGTAGGACTCGGTTTTGCTGCAGAAGTGGAGACTTTGGCAGTCTTCTGCAAAAACGAAGCTAAAGGTATATTTTGAGCAGGACGTGCCACTGAAATTTAAAGACAGGAACAGTAATTACAAACTCATATAACRTTTGATAAAACAGGCCATGATTAGACCTGAAGCCAAATTTCTGTTGTCAAATCTAACAGCAATAGCTGTTCAGATCCCAGTGTAATAACACTTTCTTCAAGTGTTGTTTTACTCCCACAAAACTTCTCTGCTAGACTGGCAGACTCAGGATATGACGTGGCTGTACCACTTCTGAAGGAACCTGGGATTTCTAGCCTCATGACCTTTTAAGAGATAGAATTCTATTAACAASTGAAAACCATTTAATTGCAACTCACTCATGACCATTTGGAACTTTAGCCACTGCAGATGCAAGATAGGGCACCGATTTGTGACACTGCCCAGGAACATTCATAACCAAAGCTGCTTTACAGAGCACTAAAAATGCCAGAACTTCTGGCTGACCTTAAGAATAGGTTATTTCACATGTAAGAAGAGAGCTGGCCTTGTGAAGAATAAAGTACACAAATGGAAAAAAACTTCAGTTTCAGTATTGGGTCCATCACAACATTACTGTGTGCAAAACAAGAGGTCTGTGGCACTGGTAAAACCAGCAGAAAAAAAAATAAGAAAAAGACATAAAACCCACTACATTCTAAAATTTTTAGGATACTGTTTGTAACAGAACCTTATTCCCAAAAGCACRTATCAGATTCCTACCAGCAGTGGGCACAGGGGTAGAAGCCTTCAGTGGTGTGGCAGGAGAGGCCGAGAGAGGGGTGGACTGAGCCAGAGAACCTCCGGTGGCAGTTTTTGAAGTGGTTGTGAATGCAAACATGGTGGACTTGGCAGGAGCACTGCTGCTAGTGGAAGTAGCAGTATCTACAGCAGTGAACCTGCAAGCAAAAACAGAACAAAAGAAAGCATTAAGCTCTATGGAATTAGCATCTTTTGGAAACAAATATGAATCAAGGCCCAGATACAAAATTACAAGTGTAGCTACTGGGCAAAGCGGGAAGTAGCCATTCAGGAATACATGTAACCACACAGACTGCTAACGTAGATCCAGTTAGTGAGCAGAGCCAAATGCTAGCAAGTACTACTACACTGTTTTAAGAAGCATCTCATCATTTTGCACCAAAGCCCCCACCAAACTAAATCTAAGTTGCCTTTAGGAGCCAGCCTTGCAGCAAGTTCAAAGAGAAATTCTGCAAGAGAATAAAAACTTCCATTCATCTTCAAACCCAGGCCCTGGAGGCAGCCAAGTTAAATATTCAGGCATCTCATAAGTGTATCATTTCCTTTTGTACACAATATCTAATTTTAAAAGCCATTAAGAGTTACCATCAGATCCTGGTATGCAAGGACTTTTCTAATTAGAAAATAATCATCTGAACAATCAGAAATTTCTAAGATACATTTAAGTGAAAACTGCTTTCCACAGAAGGCAGCAACAATTAACATACCTCTGTGGTTTAACCCTTCTTTCTAAAAATAGAACATAAGTCTCATGAGTTGGAGGGGACAGTGGGAATAAGAAATCTGAGAATATTTATCACTCAAATCCATCTTGGGTAATTTCCAGTCATTATCAGTTCTCCTCCAGTTGGCACACATTCTCAGCATGAAAAAGGTTTTGAAGATTGCCGGTCCAGCATTCAGTGAGCAAGCGGTCATTTAAAAACAAAAATAAAAATCTCTGACAGCCGCTTCACTGAACACAGGAGTAGAAAACAAGTCTGTCAGCTACAGATATATCCCTATAAGGTTTCTTATGCAGACTCAGAATAACTTCACCAAACAGTAGAAAACTGTCTCATGCTTATGAAACAAATACAGAAAAACATAAGGCGTCTGATAAACTACCCAAACATTGTATAACCTGCYGCATCTATTTACTTGTCATTGAGGTTCACTTTGACCGAAGAAGCTGAAGGGGTGAAAGATGACTTTTGTGTGACAGGTGTTGAGGACAGTGGTGGCCCAGGTGAACTCTCTGCAGCTGGTTTAAAGTTCATGGATCCAAAAGAAAAAGGGGTGGCAGTAGCTGTAGCAGTGCTTGCAGAAGGGGTTGAAGTCATGGATGTCTTGGAAGAGGCAGAGGAGAAAGATAATGTTGCTGCTCCAGTCAGGCTGGGGCCAGGGGCTTGCTTGGAGGCATCAGCTGCAAAGGGGTAAGGTGGTGGGTCACCAGTCGTAGAACCAGACATCTTCACAGCTGAAGGCATGAAGGAAAACACAGCTGCTCCACCCCCAGCAGGAGGGAGATTTGAGGCCGGAGTAGCAGGAGGAACAGCTAGTACTGTGTCAGGCTTTAAAGAAGTTGGAGGAGTGGTCATAGATGTGGCAGTACTTCCTGCAGAAAGATAAAACAGGGAGAAAGACATTCATTCCATTGTCCCATCTAATGGGGGAAGCTATTTCAAGGCCAAATGCTACTGGATGGGAACAGTCAAGTACTGTCTCACCACTAGATACATGTTATAGTGAGAGAGAAGAAGAAAAAAAAAAAAAAAAAAAAAAAAAAAAAGCAGAGCTTCTAGCCCCCAAGCCTGATCAGTGACACAGCAGCTGCTCAAAGTGCAAGCCATAATCAATAATGTAATTTTCCCCCAGTCAGTCTAAATTAATGTAGCCTAGAATTCCCAATGAAACGGCTTCACCTTTCTCCATTGATTTGGACATGGTGCATGCTATCTCAAATAAAACAGYCTGCCAGCACACAAGTCAGTCAGGGCTGTGGAGAGGCATGCTGCCAAGCAGAAGAATTGAATGTGGAAGGGGCTTCAGGAAGAAAACAGCATCTTTGCAAACTTTATTGAAGGCATACAGGGAAGCAAAAGAACCAACTTATCTGCCTACCCCAGCACAAGAAACTGCCTACTTGAGATACATTTGGTTGTACATACAAACTGGGATAAAACTACTTCCTACCACTCGCTAACACAGCCCTTACAGTGCAACAGAAAACTATTGTTCAGGTAAGTTTTGCTGCAGACGTACACCTTATTTTGATGTCATATTTTATCATGGCAAAACACATGGAAAAGAAAACAAACACCACTTTTTGAAAATAGGTAGACCCTGCTTTGGATAAAGCACAGCGTTTAATCCTGGTTCCCAAGCACAGTCTGCATCCACTGTTGCTCTTCTGATCATATTATCCCAAAGCTAGGCAATGGGTTTTCTAGAACTGGGGCATCTGGTGTAATACTGGCATGTAATTTGCTTTGGCTTTATACCCTAAAGGTTGATTTCAAGGTAGAGCCTAAGTGCACCCAGTTTGTGAAGTGTTTGGGATTCCTTGTGATCAGCAAGGCCTAGGCAATGTCACTCAGCTGTAGAGGAGGGAAAAACAATACTGAGAGGACAATACATCCGGGAACAGCTCTCCATTACGAGCACAAAGAATAAATACAATTTCTGAATACCAASTTACAGCTGAGGATGACAGATCCACAAATGCAAGTGCTTCCCTAGCACACCAGAACACTTACCTGCTGATTTTGGTACTCTTTCCCCTTCTAACAATAATGGTTCTGGCGTCACAATAAGCGACCTGACCCCAGGGTTTTGGTTGATCATGTAAAATGGGCAGAGGACACCATCCGTAGAGAGCAAGATCAGAACCGGAGCTGGAGGGAGCGTCTTCTCATCACCTGTTGAAAACCACACATAGGAATCCCACAGCCAGTTTCCTTTGTTCGACATTGTTACCATCACTCGACTTGGTTAGCACAGTATTTGTTACTCCATTTCCACTTGCTTTCAGCTACATCTTTCTTCCCTTACTTCTCCAAGAACATCCCTTTCTTCTGTATTCCTTTTCTTGACTTCATRTTTCATAAACTCATAAATGAAAGTTATTCCAACAATTCAATAGTTTGCTAAATGACAAAAGCCAACGTTACCAAAAAATCCCACACCAAGCTTTTTTTCTCATTTTGAAGTAATTCTTTCGATTTTACCTATATGCTGTTCCCTTCTCCAACGCTCAACTCCTTTCAGCAATCTCCATGTTTCAATGGGTCCTATCAGATCACGGACATTCTAATACACAGAGCACRAAAGCAGAATTGCTAGGTAGGAAGCTTTTTGCTTTGAAGAAAGGCAACGCAAAGCAAACATCCTTCTGTTTCTATATGGAAGAATCTCAGTCTCAGATAAGAAAGGTCCAGGACAAGAAACAACTGTTCTAAGGCTTCTGTTCTGTGCAACTAAGATGCAAAAAGGAAGTTTTTCACTTTTTAAACATACTTGCAAAAAACTTGCTCAGAGTTCCTTCAGAAAGCTCTAAGGCATACTACAGTGCTTAAAAAACCTGTTCTGACAGATTCCTTAATTCACTAAGTATACAGGCTATCAGAGAATATGCTTCAAATTCCATTCCACATTAAAGTACAGAGTTTGACCTGAATTCCCTAGAGCAGACTTTCATTCAGGTAAAGGCTGCTGCAGTTCTCAGTTAATCGGCACCCTCCTGTGCTCTTCATGAACTCTTGACTGCAGAACTTTCCACTCTGCCTAAAGGCATCTCTCTTTCAATCTCTCTCTAGGTTTCAAGGGAGAATTTTCAGAATTCGCTAGGGTACAGTGCTCGGATGCATCTTCTGCCTCCCTCTCTGACAAGGTGCTTTTAAGAGCCTTCAGGCAGCACAGGAGGTACAGCAGTAACACAAGTAGTTGAATGTAAGGCACAGCAGGCTACAGTCAGTTCAGAACTTAGACTTTAATTCTGCACTAAAGCACAAGGATTTACCTCAGTGATTTTTTGCTTTTTCAGACTTTGACMTTAACCCAGTTTTCTTTTAGATCTGGGTAAATGTACTTAATACAAAACAGTCCTGCAAAACTACCTATGCCACAAGCATAATGAAAGCAGTGGAGATTTTAAACTGCCTGTAAGGTAAGGAGACCTTTAAGGTCCTTATCATTCCAGCTCTGAGAAAAACAAAAATAACCTAGCTGTTTCTTTTCCACCGTGACTACTATTGGAGTATTCCAAGCTGCTAAAGGGGTTGAAGAAATGTTTAACRCTTAGCCTCTTGAATGCATATGCACAGAACTAGCCTCACACGTAGGCCTGACATAAAAARCTGGGGTGGATTCTCTGTGCCTCCCTTTCAGAACAAGGTCTCAGGACCCTGAGCACTAGATTGTCCCCTCAAAAATATCCCATGTTACTATTATTGCAACATTCCACAAAAAAAGACCAGCAAAACTTACTGATTGGGATAGGCATGTTACTGGTGTAGTCTATGGCAACACCAAGAGGCAGAGTGTCATCRCTCTTATCCGTCACAGGAAGTTCTGCTCTGCTGGAGTCTTCCAAAACCCATGATTCCCAGTTCTGGGAAAAAAAAAAAAAAAAAAAAAAAAAAAAAAAAAAAGTTTTTATTACTACTTTTCTGTTTTCAGCCATCTCTGGAATAACAATCAAGTACGCTGAAACATGAATTGGGAAATAGCTAGAGAGCAACCTTTAAATGTGTTGCATTTAAGTTTGTTAGACTAACAAAAGTGCCAGAAATATCAGTGCTCTTCGTAGATGGTCATGATTTCCCAAATAGCACTGCATGCCAGAATTCATGTCAGGCTCAAAGACAGACAGACAGACTTAATGTTTCACTTCAKCTCATGACCTCACATGAGTTACTATCCCCTATACTGACCTTGATCCAATTTTAAGACCGTCAAACGAATAATGAAAAACAGATTTCTGGTGCTTGCTTACCTGCAGATTATATTTCTGTTTACCTTTTCTCTCGGTAGAAACTCCTGTTCTTCTAAGGCTTATGTTTAACTTAAGATTCTGTGCAACTAATTGCACAAAGCATTTTTTTTCTTTTTTTTTTTTTCTTTTTTAAACATACTATTTCATTAGACATTGGGTTTCACATAAAATTCATTTACTTAGAACTTGTAGAAATGGGAGCTACATAAGCAGAATGGGAACACAAATGCAGAAGAAAGAAAATACTACCTGATCCCCTTGTCTGGCAAGAATGCTGACTTCTGTGGAAGCTGCCGATGCTGCCAGCACTAGGTCCCTGTGAGTATGGAACGAAATATGTTAAAATGAACGTAATAATCTATGACAAGGTCATCAGTACAATAATAAGTTACCACCTACTCAAATTCCTATCTCTGAATATATTTATTACAACATTTAAACAACTTGCCAACCAGCACAAGCCAAGGGAAAAGTGACTAGCTAAATTACTTTCAAACAATTTTAATTAGTCATTCGGGGTCAATCCCCTTCACCAAACAGTGATCTTATAGTCAAGGACCACTACTGTTTATGATGATACAAAGTCAGGTAGTTGAAACGTTAGGAGCAGCTTCTACATGTTCAAGTATTACATAGCTTGCAGCAAGAAGAAACCCAATACAAGGAGAAGCATCGACCACTCTGAGACATGTACCATCACCTTGTGCCTCATGGTCTAGGTGACTCTGCTTGAGCAARTGGGTTGGACTAGATGATCTCTRAGACCCTTCCAACCTTAATCATTTTGTGATTCTGTGAAAAAGAGACTGTATCGTGTTTCCTGCAACTCACCACTCTTCAACATAGTTGAGGAAGTAATGATGCTGTCTCTCAGTGCAGCTCCCATAACAAGGCTCCATAAAATTCACAAACTTCTCTGGTCGCTTCTCTTCCTTTTTCTGTAGGACCAAAATCGATAGTTTACCTTCCAACAAAGGGATCAAGCTAACCCACTCTAAAAGATGTTAATATGGATAATTAAAGCAGCTTCCCATTGCAATGAACAGGTCCAGAATCAACAAACATTTCTACAATTACGACTGTAGAAATGCAGGTACCACTTGCTGGTACTTACAGGCAATACGGCCACAACCACTTCTGGGGGGGTTTCCAGTGTCCCATCGGCAGCCGCATATACAATAGTGAAGACATATGTGCCAATCCACAATACATCCAAGACTGAAAGAGAAGGACAAGTGCCTCAACCAAAAAAGTGTCAAACAGACACTTCCTTTTTTATTGATTTTAACTGTGCACAGCTAAAAAGCTAAACTAATACAACACCACTAAGGAGGAATCATTGAAAGACCGACTACATTTTTAAAGTATATATTTAAAAGCCCTCTAGGGAGMGAGAGAGACTTTGGCTCACAGTTACTTTCCCCTACACAACCCAGAATTTTTTTTTTCTTTAAATAATTAAAATAAAGTTGTAGCTAAATAACTAGTGTACTATGCAGCTGCTGCATTAAAAAACACAAGAAAGAAAAAAGTTTAAAAGAGGAAACAAATTAAAGACATACCTTTAACAGGATTGTCTGAATCATAAAATGGAGGACATGGGATTACTTTTTTTTCCTGAAGGTTCTGTAAACAAAAATAGAGATACAGCTAAGCACAAACACACACCTACCAAAGAAAGGCAACCACAAGTTTTGTGGAAAGCCCAGAGAGCCAGTTTTAGACTGTTTCACAAGCTCCCAATCACGTCACCCAGAAAATGCAACTCTCTTTGAGGTAACCAAACTAAACTCAGCATTGACCTAGGATATTTTCACATTACTGAAGTGATTGGCCACCTTCACACAAAAAGCTGACAGCAAACAAAACCCAAAGCACATTAGAAACAAGAAAGGGGACATACATCTTACTGGCAAAAATACTTACAGGCAGATATTGGACCACAGTGCCATTTTGCTTCCCTACAGCCAATTGCTTTCCCTTTGGGCTCCAACATACTAGGCAAAAAAAAAAAAGAAGAATTTCATCAATAAGGAACAGAAAACTTTGGCTGCCAAAAATCAGGAACAATAAACTAAATATTACAATTTAGGCTTAGCTCAGGCCCAATTTAGGTTTATTCCAAGGCTGCCCAGGGTCAGCACCCTGGACAGAATGTGTAACTGTCACAGGAAAAACAAGCCTGCTCAAATCAAACAAGGCAACGGATAGCAACTGCCTCATTTGCCTGCTTCACTGCAAAAGTGACAGCCAAGTCTGAGGGAGAGCAAGGCACAGGCAAACACAGCTCCACTTCACAAGATGTAGTCCTTCCAGTTAACTGAGGCAGAACAGTTATATTGCAACAGATTTATTTAGARGGAGTTAAGTCTTTCACCTTCGTGACAACTGGAGAAGAAACCTCTGGAGACAAAGAGCCTTCCCCTCTTACACCTACTAATGTATTTTCATTCTTAAKTATCTGTCATTCTATATGTATCCACAGGCTGCCACTTACCAGATGTCACAGCCACAGAGGAAGGCAGCGTGGCGTAGACCTTCACAGAGTCTGTGACCTGTAGGACAGAGATGCTGCCATCGGCCAGGCAGATGGCCACCATGGCAGGATTAGCAGGATTCCACTTCARGTCGTTGACCATCATAGCACTGCCCGAGTCCTTGGCTAGTTTGTGGTATGCAAATGCACGTTTCTGTTGTTTTGCCTTTTAGGAAAAAAACAATTCATAAGATAGGCCAAGCTGAGCATAAAAACAACTTTTCCCAGACTCACAATCCAGYAAGGTTTTGGCCTTGCTATAAATTAGCAAAAGACAGGAGTAGTGAGCAGAACTGTTTTTACTGAACAATTCCTTTAGAAAACACGGGAGGGGAGTGGTGGGAAACACCATTTCACATATATTACCTGATTTAGGAATGTACGGACGTCAAAAAAGGCAATGAAGGAACCGATCTCACTGGACATCATACAGACTGACAGCGTGAGGTTATCACAGCTCAGAGCCAGATGCTGTACAGGAAACTTCATAGGAACCACGGTACTCTGAACATTCTCAACTTAAAAACAAAAGAAGGCAGAATGAAGCAGTCAAGATTTTCAAACAATACAGTTAGAACAAATTTATGGGAAAAAATTACCTAACACACAGTCCTATAAAGAGTAGCTGTCAGAGTTGATGCATGGAAAATTCACCATGGGAAAGCAAAGCCTTCATCTTTATCAATACTATCTTAATAGAGGCTCTCAAATCCCCTTTCCCTCCTCACAAACCAGGCGAAAAGATAACTGGAGACACTTTACACTTAAGTAAAGGGAGCATGTGGATACTTTGGGTGATACAGTTTCTAAGGGAATGCTGACAGCTTTACACTTGGATTGTGGACTGGTGGAACAGTGATTTCTTCTTCTCTTGCAGGACAGTCGTTTATTTAAAGTGGATAACTCATTGCAAGTACTCAGCCCCATTCTGCTGACACATCTCTCACATTTATGTAAGCCCCAGTTTGACTATTGAGAATAGTGCTGCATGGAAAGTAGCACCCTCTCCCATGGGAAAAGCCAATCAATCTTACCACGTGGCATTGAACATAAGACAGGAAACCTGAATGACTTTTGAACACGAGCTAGCACAGAGCCCCCTGACATCGYGTCCCCATATAAAACCCCATAAAACACATCAATATGCCTCACCAATTTTATTGGGGTCTTCTCCCAGCTGATTTTGCATGAGAAGGTTTTTAGTGTGGAAGATCTGAAGGCTGGTTCCTCCCCCAGCAAAGACCAGTCCATATTTGTTGGACACCGCAAGGAGACTGGAGCGCTCTTTGGGAAGATCATCCGGAGCATCAAAGATCCGGACTTTCTTCAGTGCTCTGAACTGAAAATCCTGTTGCAAGAGAGCCAGGAAACAGTTGTTTGTATGCTACTAAAGAGGAACAATCCAGTTTCTCTAGGACAGTGATTATACTTYGTATAATCAGAAGTATTTTGTGTGCTCACTTCTCTCCTAATTTGCATTATCATTTGTAAAMGCAGAAAGAACAGAGATAAACTCGCAGAAGCCATAAAGCTCCAGAAACACAAACTGAAGGAATTAAGAAGCAAGGGTTACACTGTTACCAGGTGAAACGCCAGGCTCTCTTTAGGAAYAAGACTGATCTCCCAAAGCATCAATCACTAAGCAAAGCATTGACTTTAAGGCTAGTACCACCTCCCCGTCCCAGGCTGGCCCCCGCTCCCGGGCCCAAGGACCCCTCTCCCCCGGGCCGCCTCCCTCCCGGCCGCAGCCTGACCGGCTCCTGGCCACCCCCCGCCTCGCCRCCCGCCTCTCACCTTCATCTCCCGCTCCGGGATCACGTCCATGTCGTCGCCCATGGCGGCAGCGCCGAGAACCGCCGGCTCCGCCACACAGCCGCACTACCCGCCCGCCAGCGCGCACTTCCGCTTCCGTAGAGGAAGCGCACGATACTTGAGGGCGGGCGGTGGGGCCGCTCTAGGCAGCGCTCTCGATGGTTCGCAGCGGCGGGAGGCGGGGCCAGTCCTCCAGAGCGGGGCCGAGTCCTCCAGGGCCGGCGCTCTAGGCCTCCCTCGTCCCGGGGCCACCGGGTCCCCGTCATTTTGTGTCCCGGCACCAGCCGCGCTGCAGCCGTAGCGGGCCCCAAAGCTGGGAGCAAGGCCGCTGTTTGGTGAGAAAGAGGGGGAAAAAAGCACAAGAAAACGCACCCTCCTCTCCTAGCCGGGTGCTGCTCTGAGGTGGCGAGAGGCCGCTCCAAGAGCAGAGGGTGGAAAAAAGACTCGGAGGGCAGAAAAAAACCCTTCCAAGGCAAGAAGTACCTCATGAGGGCCTCTTCTCCCTCCTTAAAACTCTTAAAAAAAAAATCCGCAAAATAAATAAATAAATAAATATAAATGCTGGCTTACAGGATGCAGGCTCCGTACCACAAGCGCAGTCAGTTATTAAAGATCAGATCATCGAGGCCCAGGGCAGSTTCTGTCAGGGGTTTATATTAACCAGCTTGCTTAATCTGCCACCCCGAATCTGCTCCGAGAGCGTCAGAGAAGCTGAAGGGAACAGGCTGACACAGGGTAGAGTTTCACAAGATTTATTTTTTTGGTCTTTACAGTAGACTGGTACTGCCCTTCCTCGTATTTTTTTTTCTTCTCCAATACAGTTTCATTTTCCATGCAAACAGTAGTGAGTTTTTTTTTATGTGAAAGTGCAGCCTTTGGCAGGAACAATAAGTTTAGCGGAGTTACAATCATCTGTATTTCCTTTTTTAAAAAAAATTATTTATTAAGAGTTGATTTAAAAACATGAAAAGCTGGCAAGAACATGTAAGAGACTGGGGAGGGGAAGTAAGCGAATATCTGGATTCCAGAACTTATGCGCAGAGCAAGAATCACCAGATTCAGCATCCAGAAGGCAGATAGCATCGTCCCARCTACGTCTGGACCCCAGCATCCCACCGCACACTCTCAACCCTTCTTATTTTGCAGACAGGAGATCTTATAGCTCAAGAAAATGCACCTGATTGTCTCATGGGACAAAATGAAACAGATCTGCAAAATCAGACAGCCAGAGGAGCGGCGTGATGAAGATCCTCGTCCACAGCGGTSTGTCTGCAAGGGCTTTGCAGGGCTCCGTTTAGCCAGCCAGGTGCCCTCCACCTGCAAGGTTTGCTTTCCCTTAAGCCTTCCCCAGGGGCTGTGAAGACCTAAGAGCTGATCTGTGTCCATATTTTATAGACAAGCTACCTGGTCGKGGTTTCCCTGGATTAGATGCAAGCACAGATTTAACAGAGATGAGCCATATGGTAGCTTTAGTCTTCCCCACTTGCCCTGGCTGGTGTTGCACCCTCCACTCCTCCAGGATAGGGTTGCAGCTTCCCTTTTTTTAGGATCAGGTCTATGACTTTGCTTGCTGCTTGCTTTTTCTTTTCCTGTGACTAATCAGCAAGTCTTGGAGGCCACGAAAAAGCCTGGAAAACCAGGAGCAGGGAGGAAGACCCAAGATATTAAAAGCAGCAGTGGGTTGATAGCTTTTCCTCAGCTGACAGACTGCAGAACTCGTTACTTTGGGTTCTGTAGGACTTATTCCTCTAGGTTTGGAGGACTTCAGGGCTTAGGTGGGTTTGCACTGTGGCTGCAGCCTCCAGTCTGTCCTCTGGTMTAGAGCCTCCTGGGGAAAGTTCTTGTCTTGGCCTTGTAGCCAGCAGGCAACATGCACTTATGTGGAGACAATTCTTGCCCATTTCTAACCTCACTTTTGGTAGGAGCCAGTGGGATCATAGCTGCATGGCTGACCTGCCAAGTATGTTCCTGCTTCTGTTTGAGATCTCATCTGGTCCTCTCCAAAGGCAAGTGGTTGTGGAAGGGCCCAGTAAAGCAGCCTCCAAAGGAGGGGCACCCTCATCAGGCTGGTTTTGGGGAGGCAGAGGCTTCCGCCAGCTACTTTTGCAAGTCTAAATACTTAGGATATGCACTTAGTTCAAGGTGAAGCCCAAAGAAAYGTCCTCATTGTGAATTTGGTGGCTCAGGAAGTTTTCCTTTAGAGCCGTCCCAACCCCAGCAGCAGGCAAGGGTCTTCTAGGACCCAGGCACGTCAAGAATATCACATGCTGGCTGTTTCTTGTGTTATTGCATACATTGAGAGCTGGGATTAAGATCTGCTTAAAGAGCACTAGAAAAGGATCTTTAACAGCTTGTTGGCTCAGATTCATCAAGCTCTAACTGCAGGATGAACACAAGGAAAATACAGAAGCCTATCCCTGCAACAAGCCATGCCCACCTCCGGGCTTCAAGGCCCTGCAAATAGATCTCTGGTGTCAACGCACCCTCTCATCTTCAGTTAGGAAGAGACTAGGCAACAGAGGTGGGAGCCTGACTTGTGTTTTGGCCAGGTACAGGAGGGGAAGAACTAGCCTGAAGTCAGGAGGAAGAGGATGGAGCAGTGAAGGCACTTGATTCTTTGCACCCATGAAGCTCTTGTCAAGGGCCCTTGAAGCACCAAGAAGCATCTGGCAACAAGGCTCTTCAGGAACCTGCAGAGACAAGCAGCTCCAAATCCCCTTGCTGAGAGGAAAATAGCTGCTTGYCATTTAACAAATACAGACAGGGCAGGGGAAAGAGTTAAAAAAAAGAACATCACAGGATTTTCCTTTTTGGTCTCACAATACACGTTGTGCTACAGCTTTTGTCTAACAAATCAGGCTGGCTAAGGGATGAAGTAGAAAGATGTGAGCTGGGTCCCCAGCTTCCCTTGCTGTTCCTCTAAGGCAGGTTAGTTGAAAACTAAGACTGTCCAAAGTAAAGAGTAACAAAGCACAGGTAACCTCTGTTACAGCCCARCAACGCAAACAGATCCGATGTTTCAGCCCGTCCTCTTCAAGGGAGGCTGGCTATGTCTCTCTCTGGAGGAGGGCCAGAAGGTTTTGGGTTGCTTTCGTTGGCTTTTCCTTCAAACATCATGACCCTGCAAGACAACAGATAATACAGATGAAAAGAACAAGTCCATCTTTATTCAGCATTGCAGGATATATCTCATTGGCTGGAATACAGCAAGCTCTGCCTCCTGTGTGAAAGGCATCCCCTACTCACACGGGACACAAAGCCAGAGGGCATTGCTGGCAGCTCAGCCAGCAGCTTTGCTTTTCCAGCAGTTTCCAGGAGTGGGTTTCCCAATGCCCCTGCTGGTTTCCCTCCCAGAGCACAGAGGATTAGCACGTTTGCTTTAGATGGCCCTTTTCGAAATCCAGGCAGGCACTGCGTGCTAAATACCTCTGATGGGTAAAAACAAATCCCACTCCTGGCCCACCTTATACATAATGACACCACAAAAGCCAAAAACCAAGCAAATAAGAGCAGTTGCAGTGGGGCAAGACAGCGGAGACAAGGAGTAAGGCAGTAGCCAAAGGAATCCTAAGCATTTTGCAGCCGCCAGCACTGTCTTCCTCCCCGAGGACTGCAGCCACGCTGGGAATGCCAGCTGCCACGGCGAATCAAAAGATTTCCCTGCTCTTGGGACGAGTTTTACATTTCTGCTCCCGCTTCAAACAGAGCCCAACAGACAATGAGGTGCCTGTTAGCACAAGAGGGGGCCCATCTGTGAAAGCTGCTGCAGCTCGGAGGGAAGACGGAAGGTTTGGGATCGGCTGCAGGCTCAGCCTGCTTCAGGGGAGGGAAAAAGCAAGCAGGACGTGAGCAGTGAGTCTGTGCTAGGGAGAGCAACACCTTGACATGCCGAGACAGGGCAGCAAGTGGAGAAGAGGGCAGGCATGGCTAGGGAGCAGCTACCAGCACAGGGGGGGCACGGGACACATGGGAAGAGGGTCCTTCCTCCCAACCTGCCCAGACAGCGGGCTGCATTGCTAAAGGTGCCTTCAGAAAGAGCCGAGGGGGCTGGAGGGAAGCAGCTCCTATTCAGCACGGCTGAAGACACAGGAGCAGAGCCAGCCTGCTCTGAGGTTGTGAAAGGCACGGGCAGGTTTCACTGGGGGTGGGCWCTCTTGGCTCCACATCCACCCACTGCTGGCATGAGCCAAGCTCRTGTTCAGAAGCCATTTGTTAGGGCAGGACTCAGAGCCCTGTTCAGAGGGCAGAGAGGGCCGTGGGAGGCTACTGCTGGCAGCTGAAAGCCATAGAAAACCTCTCCCAGCACAAGGCAGCTGTTTTGAGCAYGTGTCCCCTCTCCACCTACTCGCACACACACTGCCTGGCTGTCCAAACCCAGGCAAGGACAGCGCATCCCATGGCAAAGAGGAGCCAGCCCTGCTGGGTGCCCACTCACTGCTCAAGCCCCGACACCATTCACAGGCCAAACCTGGCTCCAAAGCTGGCAGGGGCCAAAGAGAAGAGACAAGAGGGTCTGCAAGGCTGAGTGCCTGCATGCTCTGGGGAAAAGAAAGGGGAATAATGTAGCACTCTGCATGTAGGGGGGATGTGCAGCTTCCCCCAACAGCCCAGCTCAGGTCCTGGGTGTCCCCCACTCCTCCCCAAAGCACTCACAGTTTAAGGACAGCCGAGCGTTTGCCGAGCATTACATTGACGAAGTCCTGGTACGAGATGGTCTCACTAACCCCTCCAGTCACTTCAGAGATCATTTTCTTCAGTTCTAAATGGGTCTTTGGAGCCCCCATTTTCTCCATCATCCTTTTGACAGACATCAAATCTGCAAGGGCAAAGCAATCAGTGCTTATCAAACAACAACCACCCTGAGTACAGAGYAGTCCTAGGGATGCAGGCCCAAGTTCCCACCTCACCTACCTACTCTGGGGCTGACAGTGCTAAACTGTTGTCCAAGTGCCAGAAAAAAGTCCTCCAGTAGAAACCATTCCTTCCTATTTCCACAGCTCGAGAATAAAGCCCCATACATACCAAAGAGGGACAACTCTCAAAATGCTCCAGAGACACTTAGGAATGCTACTGTCTAGCTCAGAGAGCCATGCCAAGAATAACAGGCATGTGGAGGAGGGAAGCAGTGTTTAAGTAAGCAGGAGACAAGCTGGCTCCATGGAACAGACACCCCTGCCCACCACCACAGGTCATTTCCTTCAGGTTATTCTCACTGTGCGATGACCTGTGGCTCCTTCCCTGCTGGAATCAGGCCTCCTCCAGGCTCCCTGCAGGCTTTATTACACTCAAAGACACTTCAGCATCAGCTCCAGGCCTTGGGAATCTTGGATCTTTAGACAGCTGGTGCAGAGTGA
Source organism: Eudromia elegans (assembly GCA_003342815.1). NCBI lineage: Eukaryota > Metazoa > Chordata > Aves > Tinamiformes > Tinamidae > Eudromia > Eudromia elegans. The sequence goes on from PTEX01000017.1 coordinate 4,126,766, forward strand.
GCCCTTCCAAACCCAAACCAGGCCACGTAGCTGACCAGACTCACAACCCAGTTCTGCTTCTTCCTTCCCGAACTAAAGCACTTGCTTGTGGTGGAAAGGCTGGTTTTACATGGCAACCCAGAACAGTCCAAGCCCTGCAACTTCCTTATATTGAAAATAACAACTGCAAAGAAGAAGGCCTCRGTGGAGAGACAGGGAGAAGTGTTCAGAACAGGAAGATGCAAAGAAGAGGAGAAAGACTCAGCAGATGASAGGAGAAGCCTGTCAGAGGAGCCAAGGTCTTAAAGCAGGTGAGGAAAGACTGAAAAAACTTAAGGGCAGGCACTGGAAAGGTGAAGAAGCCTCTGCTTGAGAATCAAGAGCCAAAGTTGGACACRGGAGCAGCCCACGAGTTTCCCTCCTTGGCAGCAGCGAGGAAGGAGGGAAGCAGATCTAGCAGAGCCCATCAGCAGGCTGCTGTCCTGCCAGCCCGGGATCCTCCCGAGTCACTCACCAATCTCGCCTTGGTTATTCAGGTCAAACTCCATGTACTTCTCTGGAAGAGACACAGAGAAGCAAGTTAGCAGAGGAGAGCTGCCCCAGCAGGGCAAACACTAGAGCAGTCAGTGTATGCAGGTCTTCACAGTGCTACCTGTTTGGACTAAAGAAATGGGCAGGTTTGAAGATAAGACTAACGTACTGCCAGAAGCAAACTGCTCAGAGAGGAAGATGGTCTCAAAATCTGGTTTTAGCACCCTCACCTCAAGTCCAGAGCTCTAGAGTTAAGTGCTCCTTAATTATGGTTGTGTTGCTTTTAAGCTGAAGGAAAACAGCTGGCATGAGAACAAGCAGGTATCAGCCTGCCATGAATGGCCTTAGAGTCTTTCCTGCCAGAAAAACAAGGCTCCGCAACAGCCTCCCAGAAGGAGCAGCAAGAAAAAACAACCCCCTGAGCACTTCTCAGATGAAGCTTGATCGGATTAGGAAAGGAATTAAATGACGTAGCTTCCTGCAATAGCAAGGGGCAAATTACACTCTTCTGAACCCCGTGCTGCCCTCGCAGAGCAGCACCTGCCAGCAGAGATGCTCAAAGACAGGGGCAAAGGGGCAAAGCTGAGAATTGGCCTAGGAGCTGTAACACTGCATCAGGCTATTGGGCTCTCCACCTGATGCCACAAAGCCCCAAACCCGGCAGCTTCAGCATCCTCCGAGCAGCCCAAGGAGGGCTGGGCAGCTTTGCAGGAAGCAATCTGGCAGGGCTTAGCAAATGGTGCCGATTTGAGTTAGGAAACCTTGATTTTAGTCCTGTGCTGCTGGTCCTGGGAGAGACGCTCTTCCACCTGCCACCCTTCCCCTGCCTGTTATTCCTCATTTACACTAAGCTCTTCAGGCAAGGATTTGTCTTATTAAGGAAYATTTAGCACCACAGGAGGGCTCCCTGTCACCTCCCTTCAGCTAAGYAGAAAGAGCAAAATACCTGTTGCCCCCATCCATGCAAGGATAGCAGGAGAAACCCCTACCTGAACCCAGAACTGCCTCAAAGGGTCCTTAAGGAAGAGCTCCAAGGCTCAGGCTCTTTTCCAACTAGGGAAAAGACCTTTTTCCCCACTGCTCCAAGGATACCAGCAAGCAGACGAGGGTGAACTGCAAAGTGGCAGGCTGATTCCAGGAGCCAAAAGGAAGAGGAGACGTTGCGCACATCAGCTCCTTTCCAAAACCTGTGTTCCTGTAGGAACATCCTGGCKTAACCAAGCTGATGGGCAGCACAGTCAGAACTGCCCAGCGGGTCTTTAGGTGGGTCTTGGTCGAGGGAYTGATCTTGCCCTGAGCTGAGCAGGACTGCTGCACACTTAAGGGCCAGAGGTGCCATTGCTGTGGCACTGCCTCTCCCCATACCCTGCCCTAGCACAGCAGCTGTGCCCAAATGAACTGCTGCCTTCCTGGCAGGATGTGCCAGGGGACACAGACCCTGCCCTGCTCTGTGTTTTCTCCTCAGCTGCTGCACAGCCCAAAGTGCAGAAACGGAGGCAGCTTCACATCATTCCCCCTAAGCCTCCGCTCCCACCTCYTTYCCTTCCACCCTAGCTGCACAGCCCYGCCACGTCCCTCCTCTCTCAAGGGCATTTACACACGTGCCGACTGCACAAGGGCTCCCGGGACTCTCGGCAGGGAGGCAGGGAAGAGGCACCCCCATCAACACACAATGAGCCGATTGTTGCAGGAGCCGGCGGCGTTGGAGAGCAGGACAGGCCACGGAGACAAGCGCACGAGGCAGCGGGAGCAGATGCCAAGGGCCCCCGTTACAGGGAATTCTGCGCCCGTGACCTACAACTGCAGCRTTTGAAGAGATTTTCTGCAATTTTCCTGACTGGGATGGGAAAATAATTCAAGGCTGCAGCAAAAAGCGAAAGCCACACGAGAAAGAAGATACCGGGCATGCGGCTCCTCCAGGGRAAAGGATCACAAGTCCCCAGCCAGCTTCCTCCATGTGGGACAGCCAAGTCGAAATGCAAAGGGAAGTAGCAGGCAATGCCTGAAATGGGAGTAGCGTGAGGCTTTATTTGGTTATAGCCAGGCAGAGGACAAACCTCGGGGCAGCGTGACGCAGATGGCATGTTTTCCTCGGCGGTCACGGGCAGAGGAACTGCCTTTGGCCACTTCTTGAAGGAGAAGTGGATGCACTCGGAACAAACCTGCCAAATCCTGTCCTTCAACCACCTTGTGGACAAGCCTCAGAGGACACCCCCTCAATAAACACTCAAAATCCAGGCTTTTGAGMTGTTTCTGTATCCTCTCTCCCAGCCTGCTCAGTGTAGAGCTAAGCCTCAGACCTGCTACTGACGCTCTGCAGTTAAACAGACAGACTTTGGGCRGAAAATTAGAGAAGTTCCTGCTGGCCTGGTTATGGAGGGGCTCGAGAAGGACCCTCAGTGCAGGGCTGCACAGCAGATCTGAGTCCCACGTGCAAAGGGGGGCTTCCCCSTCAGCCACTTGTACTGCTCTAAAAAGTGCCAGGCTGGTTAGATCCAACTGCTGAGAAGAATAATCTGTTCAGACCAAGTAGTCAGGCTGAAAAAGGGGCATGGAAACCCTCCAATTCTCACCTTTGAACACTGCCAACTTCTCTTCCAGATCTTCTTCATCACTGAACTTGGGGTCACAGAGGAATTCCTAAAACACAGACAGAATATCCCTAAGGTTAAAGGCAAAGCAGAGCAGCCTAGACAGGATGTACACAGCAACACTAACCAAAAGAGCTAAGCAATYCCCAGCAGCCAAAGCTGGACTGCAGTGCCAGAAGGCTTAAAGATGGGCTGAATCCCTCTATGCCTTGTCCTTAATAGGGGGGAATGCTCCTAGGGCTTCARGTTTCTAACCAGCAGCTCAAGGGAGGACTGGGCCCCGTATGTCTGCAGAAGAACTGGATGAATCTCCCCTGTTCTTGCCCACCCAAAGCTGCAGCTCCCCACAGCTCTGCTCAGGCATCAAGACATATGGATCAGGCACCAGTTTCCAGCGAAGACCTCCATCTCCTTGCAAAAAKAACACTGATCTTGGAGATTTTAAGCTCTCAGATAAACTCTCCAGCCCAGAAAACAGAACAGAGCTTGAAAAACCTCATGTACCCAACCAAGAGGGCAGAACACGGCAGCTATATCGAGAGAAGGAAGAGGACTYCTGCTCTTGGCTGTATATGCTTTTTATTCCCTCCACGGCTCATGCTGGAAATGAAATCCTGGGTCAGTTCTGGGCTGCCATTCGTAGCCCCCACCTCAAAAGCCTCCAGGTACCCAAGCAAACTGACTCGTATGTCCAGAGCCAGCTCTGCTGCTGTGCCCTGCCAGCAGCTCCCTGCAGCTGCCAGCTACAGGCTCTTGCTCCTGCCCCTGCCCTCCCACGATCCTGCGCCTCAGTGAGCCCAGCGCTGCAACAACTTGCTCTGGGTTCAGCCACACCACCGCATTCTTCAGGGCAGAAATCATTAACATCTGCACAGCTTATGCACTGCTTGTCCAGCACAAAACCCCTCCAGGGGCTTCGGGTGGAGAGAGGGCTGGGGCTGCTCCCTAGCCTGAGCGTGTTTCTCACTGCTGTGCTCTCCGTGTTCACAAGGAAGGCAGGATCAGGGAGCTGCAAYCCCTGAGCTGGTGACACGGAGCCAGCCCCAAGGCTTCCCCTGCTCCATCCTTGCCTGCCACTGTAACCCTGTGCTCAGGGCCCCTCAATCCTCCTGCCCAGCAGGGACAGGGACACCTGCACCAGCCCGGGTAGCCCAAATGCCTCGAGTCTTCGCTGTCCACTAGTCACTGCTTGGGTGAATCCTTTACATACGGCTGAACTAATGTTTTCTTGAAAGGCCAGCTGGAAAAAAGCATCCGTCACACAGGGAGAAGAACCATTCCCAGCTCCTCCTTTCACACTCCTTGGCCAACTCACTCTCATTTATCTCAGTTACTTCTACCCAGGGRTATCATTTGCCAGCCCAGCACAATGGGCCCAGTTCAGCTTCGAGACCTGGGCTCAATCAGCAGTAGAAGTCACTGGAAAGCCGAGTCTTGTTACCTATTCTCACTGCTGCTAAACAGCCTCTGCAGAAGGAACTTGCCAAGTGTCGTCAAGAACCAGAAGGGAGCCAGAGAGTCTCCTGGCCATCCGTTCACAGCCCTATTCTGCCCTGCAAGGGCACTGGGCAACTTGCAYCTAGCTGCAGAGGCTGCATCTGCAGAGCAGAGCTGCCAGGACCGGTGCTTAGGGGCCCTAACAGCCCCTRGCAGGATGGTATAAGAGCAGAACATGGGACACTAGGTACAGCACCCAGKCCCCTTGCGTGTCACCCAGAGGGGAGCTCAAGAGCCCGGCAATGTCACGGATCTGCCCCAGACTGAAGGGCACAACAGGGGGTTCAGTTCAAAGGCATTCCGCCCTCCGCATTGTATACAAGGTTCTCCGGCAGCGCGATAAGGCAAGCACGCTCACAATGGCGCAGAGGAATTCGGTCCCCAGGGCCCAGTGACTCAGATTCAGCTCATGCAGCTAAAGTTCCTCCCTGAGCCCTTTGCTGAAGATCTTGCTTTAAGAGGAACTTTCTATTAATAAGAATAGCCTAATAAACCACAGCCTCTCCCCCACCTCTGCCCTGAACCGAGCCTTTCTTGGGCAAAGAGAGGTTTCTAGACTAATAAATCCAGTGAAATAAGYTTCAGCTACCTGCAGGACACCATGAGCAAAGCCAGACCCTCCGTCAGTCCCTAAAAGGAGGCTCCAGGTGGCTGGCCAGGCTCTCACATTGCTGCTTAAGTGCCTGATACCAGCCCCAAGCCCAGGCTGGGAAGGGGCCGAGCGATGCTGGTGCTTGCCCTGGGTACGAGCAACCTGCYCTGCGGGAGGCCGAGCTCCTTCCCCATGGCCCTGCGTGCTGCAGGAAGGTAAAACGAGGTTGAAACTAATCTGCGCTGGATTAGACTTGCCACCTTGATGCACGAGGCAAAACAATGTGATTGCTTTTCCCCAGGAAAAGGGAATGGCCAAGAGCAGCTCCCRGAGGAGTGCTTCAGGCTGGAGGAATTCTGAAGCAGGAGGACTCGGATGTCTTTCAGCACCACGTGTGCACTCGGGACGCTGCCTGCCAAAGACCCTTATCCCACAGCAAGGGCTCCATGCAGAAACCAGCCAGGATAACAGGGCTGGGAGGGGACGAGCTGTTGGGATAAGGCACTAAGATTAAGCCTGAGAGCAATTTAGACTTTTTTTGTTAGGAATTGTTGATGTTTTGCAGTCCCAGAACTCTTCAGGGCTTGGGAAACTCCCTCTTTCCTCCATCTCTGGCTCCAGCAGCAATATCCACCCAAGGCTGCGTAGGAGCCCCGTGCATGGGGAGGTGCAAGCCCTCATTGCATAGCCRTGCTCTGCAAACTCCCCTGCACAGAGGGCATGGAGTTTGCTGGGATTTGCTGCCTGGAGCCGCTACAGCACCGTGGCTACCCCGTATGTGCAGCAGATACCCCGGACCCGCAGGCAGCCCGTGCACATTGCAGCCCTATCTCCAATCCCCTCTCCCAGCACTGAGYGGGCACGTGGGGCAGCAAGGACACGAGCGGGCGGCTCCCGCCTCCGTGGGCTGCAGTTACGGAGCCTGTTTCGTTTTCATCATCCAAACCTCACCCAGGGAAAGAGCCTGCCCGAAACGAGGGCTCCTTCGGGCAGAGGATGCCAGCCTGTCCTGGGCACTGGCACRTCCGTGCGGGATCTGGGGAGCCCCAGCCCGACTGCTCCTGCGGGATGAAGGATCCTGAACGCACCCTGCAGCGGAGATGCTGGAGCAGGGCTCTGCAGCAGGCACGCGTGCAGCAGTAAGCACTCACACTTCCTTCCTCCTCAGCCCAACGCTCATGGCCATCCTGGCCTCAGGGATATTTTAGACCCGTCTCCACTTCTCCTTGGTAAAGGAGGAAGTTTCACGGGCAGCTTTCACGCTGCAAACGCTCCGTTTCAGCCAAGTGTGCTTATTCTACCATAGCACCTCCTGGTTTCTAATCTAATTCCCTCTTTAGTGACCTAAAATAAACTTCACCTCAGCTAGTCTCTTAGCCCTGCCGAGTAGGAGTGTAACAGCACTTTTTATTGCTGAACTAACACAAGGGATAGATACGTCCAAAACTACCTCTGGGGCCATCTCACTTTGACTTCTTCACCTGTAACAYCACGGGAGCACCAAAGCCACCCAGAAATAACCTTACATGTCTCCCATCCTTGAATGTTTCAAGGCTAAAACCTTCTCCTTGCCTGCAGGACCCCTTGGGCTTCTCGGCCAGGAGAGGAGCCAAGTGACCTCCCGGCGGCCATGCCAAGCCAGGGACAGGGTAAGACAAAGCTCCGTCCTCCGTGTCCGCAGAGGGGACCTCGCCTGACCCTGGCACGGAGGGCGCATGGCCCAGCGACCTTCGGACTAATCCCATTCCACCCGCGGGCCGCGCGGGCTCCGCGCTCACCCCAGCCCCGGAGCTGCCTCGCTGCAACGCGGGGCGAGCGGGACGCGCTCCTGGARGACAGCGGCTCCCGTTCCGGCACGGCCCGATCCCAACGGGGCTCTGCTGGCGGGCACCCACGGGGCACAACGCGCCCTTCACACCATCCCCGGCCGAGGCAGAGCCACCTCCCCGGGGGACAGCGCAGGTGGAGAGACGGGGGACAAAGCGCTGCCACCCTCTGCACTGGCCACTCCGCAGCCACAAGTGCTGTACGCCCCACGGGGACTGCCCCGCGGTGGCAGTGCCACCCGCTCGTGCTCCTCGGTGCCGCACCGCCACCAGACAGCGCACCCCAAAAGGGACACAAGGTCCCCTCCGCCCCCCGCGCAGCGCGACACGAAGCAGGACCCCCCCACGGCGGGACCCCGCGCGTGGGGCGCCCGCGGTCCCGGGATGGCGGCAGCACCCGCACGGGGCGCCCCGCGGCCCCCCCACCTGGTTGATGGCCTCGAGGCGCTCGTGGCGGGGGTCTCGCCGCTGTCCCCCCGCGCTCGGGCGGCGCGGTGTCGCCATGCCACCCCCCGCCACCCCCCGCAGGGGCCGCCGCAGCCTTAAGTAGGGGCGGGCAGGGCCGCGCCGGGCGGGCGGCTCCGCCCCGGCCCTTAACCCCTTCGCCCCGCTCCGCCGGGGCTGAGAACGGGCAGCTCATGGCACTGGTGGGGGCAGGCGCGGGAAGCTGCTCCCGGAGCAGGGACCTGCTCCTGCATGGGGAACATGTGGGGGGCAAATGACAGCCTGGGTCTCGGTGTGCTCCTGGCTCCAACACAAGCCCCAGTCTAGCTGCCCCYCATCCCAAAGAGCTTCCCACGATACATAGCTGTGGTTCCAGGCTGTTTCCAAAGCGTTCTTCAGGAAAGCAAGCCTGTTATCCCCAGGGTTAAACCCGCTGGCCGGGGGCTTGCTGGAGAATTGCAATTTAAAAAGCAAGGTGGGGAAGCGGCACCGCTCTGGGCAGCAGCAGCCGGGACGCTCCCGGTGGAGACGGGGAGTCTCCCTCTAGCGCACACGGCCCGCCGTGCACAGCAGCGTGTCCCTGGCACCACCACGGCGCCGGGATTTACAGGGACATCTCCTCRCAGCTCCCCGAGGGCTGCAGGAGGAGACACCGAGCGCAGGAGACCTGGAGCTGCTGCGTGTCCCAGCCAGGATCCCCCTTGGGCTCTCGCAGCCACCGACTTGCTTCCCCTGCCCTCTCCACTCTACATCTCTAAAGGCCCATTCCAGCATGTCGCACATGTCAGAGCTGCCCCAAGCACCCCAGAATGGCCTCGTTTCAACCCAAAGTACCTCTGTGCTCACAGCAGGGCACTCCTGGGGGTGGCACGGGCCCCTGGCGCGCTGACCCTGCACGCAAGAGCAAGGCCAGCTCCGCATTGCATTAAGAGTGTGTTGTTTTTAATGCGTACGGCTCTCGGCAGGTGGCACCAGCTAAGAAAACAGAGGCTGGGCAGAGCAAGAGGGAGGAGGAATCGCCGCCTCCGCAGCGGAGCAAAGGCTTCAGTGTCCCCAGCAGGTCTACGTGCTGCTCCGGGCGTCCCTCAGAGGGAGCTGGTGGGAGCCCCTCGTGCCGCATCCTCATTGCCACCGCTCCATCACCCTGCTCCTCGTGGGGATTTTGAGCATAAGTGGGAGAGAAATAGGTTAGTCTGGGGAATGCCCCATGCTCGGGAGCAGAAGGGGCTGGGGCTGCCGCGTCTACAGAAGCAGGTTCATGGCTGGTGTTGCACCAGTCCTTGGCAAACCTGACTTCCACCCCTGCAAACGGCAAAAGAGCACRGGAAAAACAGGTTAAGACGTGAACTGTGCCTTTCCTTTAAGGGCAATACAGGCACTGGCATCAGGGCTGGCCAGAGGCAGCGACCTTGGCCTGAGCCACCATCTCCAGCTGTTTCAGGCTGGCCAGATGTGCAGCTCGGCGACACCGGCCCGGCCGACGCCGCAGCCCTGCGAGGTGCCTTGCGCTGAGCAGACCTGTGAGCCCTCCTGCAGGCGTCTCTCCCTGCCCAGCTTCACCACGGCTCATCTCAGCACCTTGGTGGCTGCGTGGCCAGAGCCCTGCTCTGCGCCAGCTCCGTCCCCTGCACAGCAGCGTCATCCGGACCCTGGTAGCTGCTTGTGCCTCCGTCCCCGAGGAGCAGGGCTGGTGCAGGACCTCGTGCTGCAGAGCACTAGGGCGGCTGAGCTCAGCCCGTGCAGCCAGGGACGCGGGCGCGCAGGGAGCGGAGGGAGAGCAGAGGGAGGGCTCGGCGCCGGCGAGCGCAGGGGTGGCCTTCGCTCTGCTSAGCCTTGCGCGGGGGTCACGGAGGCGGCGGGGCTGCTCGGGCGGCCGCGGGCTCAGCGCCAGCTCGCGCAGCCCTCGGGCAGGCTCCGCAGAACAGCCTCCAGGTTCCGCTTGTCGGCCCGGATCTCGGCCAGGTCGCTCTCGAACGCCCGGATCTTCTCGCGCTGCCGCTCGGCCTCCCGCTGCAGCCGGCTGAGCCGCCCCGCCAGGGCGCCCGGCTCGGCCAGGCGCCGCTGCAGCCGCTGCAGCTGCTGGCGGCCGGCGCTCAGCGCCGCGTCCGCGCGCCCCGCCGTGCCTGCGCCGGGGCGAAGGACGCGGGTTACACACACTGGAAGGGTTCGCTCCCTTGCAAAGCCTCGGAGCGGGAGGAGCTGCAGCAAATCCACCCAGCAGCGAGGAGCAAAACCCGCCCGGCACCTCCGCGGCTCCCAAGGGCCTGAGCCCTCAGCCCTGAACGTGCCAAGGGAAATGGGTGCCTCTTCCTCAGCACTTATGTTCTGCAAGCCCCAACCCCTTTGCATGGGGGCTTTCCCAGAGATGTGACRGCCCCAAGAAGCTTTTGTAAAGTCCAGAGTGAGTCCTGGCCCAGCCTGGACGGCACCTGCCCTGAGTCAGGGAGCAGGAGAGCCCCAGGCCCCCGCGTTCCTCACCGAGGCTGCTGAGCAGGTCGTTCAGGATCCCGATGTCCGAGAGCAGCGAGCCCCGGGCTTCCTGGAGACTTTTTGCCATCTGATTTGTCTCYGCCATCACCTTCCAACACAGACACCCCAATCAGGCACCTTGGGGACCACTGGTTAGATAGGAGAGGGGATCCCAGGGACATCCCAGGCACCTCCCACATGTCACACTCCCAAAGCCACCCGTGTCCTGGCTTTGGCTGGGAACAGGAGAACACATCCTGCCCGAGGGGACCCGTCTCACCTGCTCCGCCTCCTCCAGGTGCCCCCTGAGCTCCCCAGCCGCGCGCTCCTGCCTGGAGATCTCCCGCCCGGTCTCGTTGGTGCGCGCGGCGAGCTCGCCGGCCTGCCTGTGCACCTGCTTGCTCTGCCGCAGCACGGCCCCTGCCCTCTGCAAAGGGACGGACACACGGAGCATCACTTGGGGGCACCCACGGCTGCGCCTGCCACCGGCCTGGGGTGGCAAAGGGAAGGGACAGCCACGTTGCAGGGCAGAATCAGGACTGCTTTGGTGGGGCAGGGATGCAGAGGGCCTTCGAAAACCCCTTTGGGAAGGCAAGCTAGGAGCAGCAGCTGCATCTGGATTGCTCTGTGGCTCTACAAGAGACTGGGTCCTGCTTTGAGGAGGGCCCTGGCTGGGCTCMCCGCACCCCACGCGCCTCACTCAGACCTTTGCGCTCTCGACCGCAGCTTGCTCAGCCTCCCCGGCCATCCTCCCGGCCCTGGTAGAGACGGACAAGGAGTTTCCCAGCATCTTCTCTGCCTGGCTGGTCTTCCTCTGGGCCTCCACTATGGTCCTGTCCCGCACAAGCGCCATCCTCCTGCTCAGGGCAGCCTGGACCTTCCGCTGCCTCAGCACCCTCCTCAGGCCTGTGGGGACAGACCTGTGGCTCTCACCAGTGCCCTGGGGTCTCCCCTGCGGTACCCAGAGCTGCCTTGAGCTCTAGGAGTGGAGGGAGAGGCAGAAAAGCATCAGCCCTAGGACACATCCACCCTTGGGGAGCTACAGAGCAGTTGGGGCTCGCCAGGGATGCCAAGGCAGCATGGGCACAAATCCCACCTGGAAGAGCTGGACTCTGCCGGGGAAAGGCTCTGGATGGTGCTTCCTACCTTCCAAACTGGCCAGGATGGACTCCGCATCAGCGAGCGTCGCTTTGCCGCGGGACACTGCTGAGGTGGCCCTGACGTGGGCAGAGGTGGCCCTGTCCCGGAGCTGCAGGAAGGAGAACAGGGATGAGGCTGGGGAGGGGATGAAGAGCTGTGAAAACTGTGAAACGTGGGGCAGAAAGAGCTGGGAGACACGTGAGCATGGGAGACATCTCCCAAAACTGCCCGTGGAGAGCCTGTGGAGCCGGGGGACCGGGGCTGCCCCATCTCCCTGTGCCCGGCACGGGAGGCAGGAGCGGCTCAAGGGTCGGGCTGGGGGAGCATGTCCCCCCCGCAGGGACGCCCCACGCGGACGAGGGCCTCACCTGCTCCAGGGCGCGAGTCCTCCGCAGCTCCTGGCGCGGCGCGGCCGCCAGAGCGCGGGAGGCCTCCACAGCCCCGCGGGCCAGCGGCTCCCCGGCCTCGGCGGCCCGCGCCACTGCCGCCACCTCCCGCGTCAGCGCCGCGGCCCGGGCCACCAGCGCCTGCTGCGGGGTCGGAGAGGCTCCCTTAGGGCACGCCCAGGGCCCCGGGCAGAGCACAGGGCAGGCAAGTCCTTGCTGATACCACAGGGAAGCAGCAGCATCCCTAGTCACTGCCGAGGACACAGGGATACAACCCCCCATCCTTGTTGAAGGGCAAGGATGTTGCTCACCGGGTCCAGAATGGTCACGGGCAGCAGCTTCTCAGCCATGGTGGCATTGGCCTGGTGAACAGCCACCCAAGTCCTCCTGGCCTCCGCGGCCGCCTCCAGCACGGCAGCGCTCAGCTCCTCCTGCGCCCGCTCCACGCCGCGGTACCTGCGGGGCAGGACCCCGCGCTCACCCCCATGCGCCGGGGCAGGCGGCGCTGCCCTCGGGTGCCGCTCGGCCCCTCACCCAGCCTCCAGCTCGTGCTGGCCCCGCGGCGCCGCGCTCTCCTCCAGCCGCCTCCGCAGGAGCTCGGAGCTGCCCCGGGAGGCCTCCAGCGCCCCGTGCGCCGCAGCCTCCGCGCGCCCGGCCGCGGCCTCGTGGCTGCAGAGATGAGCACGCCGAGACACAGAGGCTCCTCCTGTGAGAGGAAGGGCCTCTCGGGACATGGGGGCAGCGAGGGCCGCGCGCCCACCTACCTCTCGGCCAGTGCACGGGCCTCGAGCGCCTGGCGGCTCCAGCGCGTCGGCTGCTGCGGCAGGTCCTGCGGAAGCTCCTTGAAACGCAAGCGGTGCCTGTGAGTGCCGGGGCCTCCGCTTGCTCTCAGCGGTGCCCATGGATACCCGAGCCCGCGTGTCCCCGCACCGTGGTGGCCAGGGTGTCGGCAGCACGCAGGGTGCCCCGGTGCGCCAAGTGCAGCACGGTGCCGATGTCCCCCAGCAGCGCGCAGGTCTTGGCGGCGGCACCGCGGCCGGAGCAGCCGGCAGCCTCGATGGCATCGTGCAGGCGGCTCCACGCGGCACCCAGCGAGCCGGCCAGGCGGCCCGCGCGCTCCGCCAGCGCGGCACCGGCACCTGCGGGATGGGACGGGGCGAAGCTCGTGCGGGAACACAGGGACGCCGTCCCCGCCGTGAYGGGGGAGCCTTCCCGCTACCTGGTGGGAGGTGCCGGCCGGGCAGCCCGTCGCCCCGGGCCGCGTCGCCCCGCTCCTCGCAGTGTGCACAGTGCAGCCGTCCCTCGGCGTCCCGCAGCGCCGCCTCCAGCCGCTCGGCCTGCGGGCGCGATGCCGCTGAGGCCGGTGGGCACCAGGCGCCGCTCCCGGCCGGGCCGACTGCCTACCTCGTCCCTGAGCAGCCCGTAGCACGCAGGGCACTGGCGGCAGCCGGCGCCCGCCGGGTCRGGGAAGAAGTTGGCCTGGCACCGGTCACACTTGTGGCCCACGTGGCCCGGGCGGCACGTGCAGGTGCCGTCCTCGCGGCACTGCGGCGTGGCCGAGCCCAGCGGGGAGCAGCCGCAGGCTGGCGGGGAGAGGGCTCAGGGCTGGGACACGACGCAGTCACCAGCCCCGCACTGTCCCCATCCCCGTCTCCGCTACCTCGGCAGCCGGCGGCAGAGAGGCCGAAGTAGCCGGGCTGGCAGCGGTCGCAGCGCGTGCCCTCCACGCCGGGCTGGCAGGAGCACTGCCCCGTCAACACGTGGCACTCGCTGTCCCGGGAGCCCGTCGGGTGGCACTCGCAGCTGGGGGTGAGGAGGGAGGCGAGAGGGCGCGGAATACCCCACATACGGCAGCGGGGGGGCAGAGACGCCCACTGGGGCTGAGGACACCGTGTCCCCCCGTACCTCTTGCAGCCCAAGGCCGGTTGCAGCCCGTGGTAGCCTGGCTGGCAGCGGCTGCAGTCCCTCCCGGCCACGTGGGGCAGGCAGGGACACTGACCCGTGGCAGCGTCACAGCCCTCTTGGCCGGGGACTGAGCCCTGGGGGTTGCAGTCACACGCTGCGGGAGACCGAGCACGGGTGAGACGCCAGCGTGGGGCTGTGGSGGGGATTGGGATGGCGGGAGAGGGACACGGGGCTCAAGAGGTTGAACCCCATGGACTGGGCTCTACACAGGGAGGCAYRGTGGCAASGAGGAGGGAGGGACACAGACCAGGGGCACCCAGGACCACCAYGGGCATCACCCACCGCGACGGGCCGGGGGGCGCAGGGAGCCGCACGTACGCAGGCACTTCCCCGCAGCGGCGGCCGCCCGCGCGTCCCCGTAGAAGCCCCGCTGGCAGCGCTCGCAGYGCTCGCCCGTGGTGTTGTGCAGGCACCGCAGGCACCGCCCGGACACGCCGTCGCAGTTGCCCACGGCGTTGGCGTCCACGTTGCCGTGACACTGGCAGGGACTGCAGGGCCGCGGGGGGCCCCGCTGCCCCAGCGGGTCCCCGAAGAAGCCGTCGTCGCAGAGCTCGCAGCGCTTCCCTGCGGAGGGCACGAGCGCGGGCAGGGCTCCGGCGCCCCGGTCCCGTGCCCGTCCCCTGCGCGGGGCGCCCGTCGCGGCTTACCTGTGCGCCCGGGYGGGCACGCGGTGCACACCACGTCGCCGCTGCCGCCGGGGAGCCGCGCGCAGGGCGAGCCCGCGGGGCACGGGCACGGCTGGCAGGCGTCCTCCCGCCCCGTCGAGGGCTCGCCGTGAAAGCCGGGGCTGCAGCGCTCGCAGTTGGGCCCCTCGGTGTGGTGCACGCAGCGGCAGCGCCCTGYGAGGGGGGGAGCTGCAGGAGCCCAGCCTTGAGCGGCAACGGCGAACGCCCCCCGCGCCCAGGGATGGGGCTGGGATTGCATCTTCCCCATGGAGATTCCCCTCTCCTGCCCGGCGCTCGTTTGGGRTGAGGAGGTTGTGCTGAAGCCTGGCCGTGCACGCGCAGGGCTAGGGCAGCACCGCCAGCACCAGCGCTAATCCACAACGTGTTTCCCATGGAGGAGCCGCTGTTCCCAGCTGTACGCAGTGGGAAATGCCAGCAGCTGGGCTGGGAGCCACTGGGGCAAACGGCCCCTTCGAGCCGARCCGCTGAGTCACRGCTGGCGGGAGGAGGAGGAGGAGAGCGAGGAAGGCTGCTCCAACCCCAYGGCTCTCCAGCCAGGGCCACCCCTCCCTCCACGGGGCAGCTGCTTTGTTCCACAGGGAGGATTTTCCCCTGTAGTTTGCAGGGCCAGATGCTCTCGGGAGGGACCAGGCATCTTTCCAGGCATTTTACCCATTTACCCCACGTGTGGGTGGAGCCGCAGGATTGGAAAAAAAAAAAAGGAAGGAAAAGCGGGTGGCAGAAAAGGGTGGAAAAACAAATGTGAGTGGGCTGGGCCTGGCGGATCAAAGAGCTGCGGGGAGATGCCAGCCAGGCTCGGGATGCGGGGGCGAGCGTGCAGCCTGCGCCGTGGGCCACCTCAGCACAGGGCCCTCGCAGCTCTTTCCGTCCCAGCCCCATACCCTGCTCACCGACAGGCACCCCAGGGTTCCATCTAGGTCCCAAACATCCCATTTCCCAGCTCTGATCAGAGCTGCTGCKGTCATAGGGCGGGATGGGGGCTGTGGGAGCTTCCCCGAGTGCTGCCCCAGCTGCACAAGCTCCTCGGCTTCCCAAATGGGGCCGTGTCCAGCAATCGACCGCAGGCAGCAGCTCGGGATGTGGCCGGGACACTGGGGTGCTCATGGAGAACGGGGCAGCTTTCAGGCTTCCAGCCCCAAGTCAGACACRTGGCACTCGTTGCCACCAGACCTGCTCCCGCTCCATAAGGATCAATGGGCTCACAGGCCAACACGGGGCTGCAAYGGGGGCCTCAGACCTGTGGATCCCCTGGGACCTTCCCCAAACCCTTCCCATTTCCCTGCACAGTCTCCGCGTGCAACCCTGAAACACCCCGGGGTAGTTCCCAGCGCCCACCGGAGCGACGCGAAGGCTCCCGGGGGGACGGGGGCGGCCCGCAGACGCACCTGACTGGGGGTCGCAGCTGCCGTGCTGGTTGCAGGCGCAGGGCACGCAGGCGACGAAGGGCCCGCCGAAGGGCAGGGCGCGCGCGAAGCCGGGCGCGCAGCGCTCGCAGGAGCGGCCGCCATGGCCCCGCGGGCAGGCGCACCGCTCCACCCAGGCGGCCGCGGAGGCGGCGCCGCGCCGCGCCGACATGAGCTGCACCGCGCGCAGCGACGGCCTGCCTGGAGCGGGGACAGCGCCGCCGGCGTCGGCACACGGCCGCGGCTCCCGCCCTTCGGCCTCGGGAGGCTCCAAGGGTGGGAGACCCTCCCCCCAGTGTCCTCAAATAGACTCTACAGTGCCCCAAAAGGGCTCATCAAGGAGGGAAGGACCCAAATTCTATGTGGCCTCATCCCAACTCTGCTGCTCGATGCCACTCCGACACCCCCATCCCAGGTGGGTTCCTCCAAGCATCACCCATCTTGCACATGTGACACCACAGTGTCACTCACACGGGGTGAGGGCTGCCTCGTGCCCCCCATCTCACATGGGGCCACCACGCGGTGCCACCCCCCAGCACAGGGACGGGGCACAAAGTCACCTACTTTGCAGGGGGCCGCGGCTCACGCGGAGCCGGAGGGACGTCACGTTGGAGAGCAGGCGCTGGAAGCTGAAGGGGGTCAGCGAGGGCTCCGCGCCCTCCTCTGCCTCGTGGAGCCTGTTGGAGAAGCAGCCGGGAGAGAGGGCAGGGCCAGGCTGGGCACAGCGACGTGGGGACATGGTTAATGCCCCATTAAGCCCCAGCGCAGGGTGGCCTGGAAACCAAGTGTGCCCAAGGAGGGAGCCCAGGGCTTGCAGCGGGTACCTGAAGGTGACAACCTGCTTCCCGTGGCCAGACGGGCTCTCGCGGTCGCTGCYGGCCGGGGAGGGGGTGCCCTGCAGCGTCACGGCCGTGTCCTCGCCCTCCAGCAGCAGCTGCACCCRGGGAAGGGGCCCCGCGCTCCCGTTGCCCTCCGCGCCCAGCTGCAGGGAGAGCAGCTGCCCGTAGCTGAGGCGCTGGTCCTGCAGGAACTTCCCTGCGATGGGAAAGAGGAGGAGAGCCGGCAAGACCCACGCGTGCCGATGGTTCCCATCAAAGCCTCCTGTCACCCTCCTGGGGCAGGGTGAGCTCCAAAGGGACCCCCTGGGGTCCCAGTCCAGCATCCACCCCCTGCCATGGCCCCTGGCCGCAGCTCCAGAGATGCAGCCAGCTCCTGCATCCACATGCATGGGATCAACAGCTCCGGGGATGGTGCCGGGGCAGGGGGATCCCTGTRCGCGATACCTGGAGCAAGGAAATCCACCGAGTCCTCTCCGTCCCACTCGGCGAAGATCTCGCCATCAGCCCAATGCAAAGGGATCGTGGTGCCGCCCGGCGTCACGGCCGCCCAGCCCTCCGGCCCTGCATGACGAGCACAGGGCAGGGGAAGCACCAAGGGAAGCACCAAGTCGCCTCGCAAGCCATGGGGGCAACGGGGTTTTTCTTCCCATGGCTCCAACCCTGATGTCTATTGAAGTGCAAGGACTTTCCTGCAGCCGGAGCCTTCGTGACACCCTGTTCCAAACAGGCTCCAGGGCCCCTGTGCCAGAGAGCAGCGTGAGCCGCCCCGCTCCCGGCTCTTTGTTTGCTCAGATTTGGAGAAAGTGTCTCAAAACTTTTGCTCCTCTGCCCATTCTGTGGTTCTAAAGCTGGAGCACAAAGGAAACCCAGCGACAGACAGGACGTAATTGCATAAATTTGGTTTCCTTCGGAAATAAGCTCAGCTCTCCTCCGCTCCCAACTATTATTTATTGCATCCAGCCCTTGGCCCCTGAAGGACAAACGCYTGGAAATCTCTCTGGGGACAGAGTGGGCTGCACTCAGCGGGATCCCTTATCTCATCCCAAATCCAGACCCTTTCCCGCCTCCCAGGAAGCCTCGGGCTGATCCTGCTCAGCCAGCAGGCTCCGGGAATGCTTGGGAGGACTTGATTTAAGTGCAAATATCTGCACTCTGGTGAGTGCAGCCTGCGGGGGCCCAGCTCGCTCCGATCCGGCCCTGAACCTTTGGAAAAAATCTCCTCTTGGACGAGCAGCCGGGAGTCGCCTTTACCGCCTGCTGCAGGAAAGGAAGCCCCGGCGCAGACGTGGCTCCGTTTCAAGGCAGCAGAAGCAGCGATGGGGCAAATTGAATGAACCAGGGGAAGCTTTAGCCTGGCACGTTGTACCCCTGCCTCCTGATTGCYGGGTCCTGGTGCCCTTRCGAGGATGGAGACCGGGCAGGGTGCCAGGCGCCGGGGTACCCCGGCGCCTGGCACCCTGCCCGGTCTCCATCCTCGYAAGGGCACCGGGAGCTGCGGGATGCAGGGGCTCGGCTGTGCRGCAGATGGCAGGGTTTCCTCAGGCATCCCGCATGGATGTGCCRGCCTTTCCCAGCATAATCCTGCTGGTGGAGGGCAGAAAGCCCCATCCTGCTCCTGGGGACCGTCCCGCTCCAACCCAGCTGGAGGGGGACACCCGTGCCCGAAATCTCCCACCAGGCTCCATCCTTGCAGCTTTTATCCTTTCCGTCCCGTATTCCGGGCACCAGTGAGCGCTGCCCTGGGACGCTGCCCCGACCCGATGGGGTATCCCGGACTCGGGTGGCTCTAGCGCGGCGTCGCCCACCCGGTGTTTCCACAGGGTTTGGTACCTTGCTCGAAGGTGGCGTGGAGCCGGGTCTCCTCGTAGCCATCTGCAGCCGTGCACACCGTGGAGTGGCCGTAGCAGAAGCAGCTGGTGCAGCCGGYGGGGTTGTGGGGCTGCAGGTTGAACCAACCTGGCCGGCACCTGTGGAGGAAACACGGAGTGCGGCATGGGGTGGACAGAGCTGCAGGCACCGGAGCCTCCGTCCCACGAGGAGGAGGAGCAGGAGGAACAGGAGGGAGGCAGCTCCAAAGAAGCTGCATTCCGGGGGAAAAAATTCCCTCCCGGTCCACAGAGCCGCTCACCTGTCACATGTGGCGCCCTCCACGTGCTCCTTGCACACGCAGCGCCCCGAGTTGGGGTCGCAGGRGCCCACGCTGCCCGCCGGGTCACAGGCGCAGGCTCTGCACCGGTGAGAGCGATGTGAGCGCCGGCGGCGCCGGCCCCGGTGCGCGGTCCCGGCGCCCTCCTCACCGGCAGCCGCCGGGGCCCAGGCTGTGGAATCCGTCCTTGCAGCGCTCGCACTTCCAGCCCGTCACGGTACCTTTGCAGGCGCAGGCCCCCGAGCTGTCGCACTGGAGGTGCAGGGAGCCTGCGCGGGGACACCGCGGCGTCAGGAGGAGACGGGGGAACCGCTKGCACCAGGGTGGGTTTGGGGCACACGGGGAGCACCAGGGGGTCTCCACGTGGTTCCTGAGCCAGGGCATTCACCCACAGCCAGAGAGTTGTGAGCAGTTCCCCGGGGATCCCCACGCACCGTCCGGGTGGCAGTGGCAGGGCTGGCAGGCGGCGCGCGGCTCCCAGCGGTAGTGCCCGGGCCGGCAGCGCTCGCAGCGGGGCCCCGCCGTGTTGTGGCGGCAGCGCAGGCAGTGCCCGCCGTGCCCGGTGCTGCGGTAGAGCTCCGGGTCGAAGAAGCACTCGTCCGAGTGGCCGCTGCAGTTGCAAGCTGCGGGGGGAAGCGGACGGCGAGGGCGGCGGCGGTGCAGGGACGCCCCAAAGCAGCCCGGGCCGCCCGCTCGCCGCCCCGGGCGCTACTCACGGAGACACTCGTTGGCAGAGGCAGCGGTGCCGCGCGCCCACAGGCGGTCCTGGTAGAAGGGCTGGCAGCGCTCGCAGTCAACGCCGGCCGTGCCGTGCTCRCAGGCGCAGCGCAGCTGCCCGGCCGCATCGGGAGCGCAGCGGCTCGCGTGCCCGTTGCACTTGCACCTGCAAGGAGCGGGTTCGGGCAGCAGCGCGTGCCCGCAGGGACAGGAGGGCTCCGGTGCCCCTGTGCCAGCCCTTAACCCTGCCCCGTGGGGGCAGCTCTGCTCTAGSGCTGGGAAAATCAAACCTGAGCAGGGGCAAAGCGAGCGGGATGGTGCCGGAGACCGGCTGTGCCCATAGCCGGGAGCTCCCTCACCTGCCGCCCACGGAGAGGTCGGAGATGGCGTAGTAGTAGGACTGCAGCACCCTGGGGTCCTTGAAGATGTCATCGCCRAACGTGTTGAGCCGGTTCAAGGAGATGAGCAGGTCCGTGACGGTCACCCACTCCTGCAGGGAACACCACCGAGGCGCTCGAGCCACCCGCTCGCCATCCGCCACCAACCCCGAGCACCCCCGGCGGCACYGGACCCCCCGCCGGGCACATCCCGCACCTGCAGAGCCGGGTTCCCGTCRAAGTCGTAGGCGCCGGGGCGTCCCTCGAGCGTGGAGAAGGCCACGTTGCCGCCGCTCAGCGGGGAGATGTCGCTGAACTCGTCGGAGCAGAAGGCGACGCGCTCGTCGTCGCTGGGGCGCAGCGGCTGCCGCGGGCGCGTGCCGTACGTCCGCTCGCAGGACGCGCTGTAGTACTGGAAGGGCAGCCAGGGCCCCCCGGCGCGGCTGCGCTTGTAGATGGCGAAGCTCTCCGGGCGGCTCGTGTGGAACCTCAGCCGCACGTAGGTGACCTCGTAGGCTTTGCCTGGGGCGGGCGGGCAGCGCCGTCACGGCCCCGGCTCCCGCTGCCCGCCCAGGCCCAGAAAGTGGCACAAATTGGAGATGCCACCACCCAAAATAGCTGCAAGAGGGGGCTGCAGCCCGGGGACACCCTGCACTGGGGACAGCCAAGCACGGAGCACCACGCTGCCCTCCGAGGAGCTTCCCCTCCGTGYGGAACAGCCCCGGGGCAGCTCTGATTCCCCCAGGGCTGCATCCCGCTCCCCACGCTGAGCCTGGTTCGCACAAGGCCCCCGCCAACACAGACCCGGGGGAAGAGCCAGACCCTCCAGCAGCCCCGGGCAATGGGGTAGGGAACGCCTGGGGCGCCCGGCGCCCTCTCCTCCCCTCCGCTCCAGGCTGGTCCCCGCGCAGAGGGCCGGGACGCCGCCGGTCGTGACGGATGGAGGACGCCAGTCCCCAGGGCTGGCAGCCCAGCGCCAGAACGGCTTGAAAGAGGAGCTTTAAAGAGTTAGGAGGGGGGTCCCCAGGCAAACCGCAGAAGTATTGAACAGTCGGAGATGAAGGAGCGGCTCAAAGACCCRGTTGCTCCATAACGGCACCGCTCCCAACAGCGCAAAACAATTAGCTACAAGGTTCTGGCTCTGTTTGAAAAGCTAATGAGTTGGGAATGTTCAAGGGGTTATTCCGGGACTAGGAAAACAAGCCCTTAATGAGGCCCATATGAATAATGTCACATACRCGCTGCGACTTTGCTGCGGGGGAGCCCGGCTAGCCGGGATACCAGGAGGCCRGGAAAGCTGCTGGAGCAGGGGAACAGGCGCCATTCTGGGCCCCCCAGCTCCAACCTGCCTCCTCATATGGATCCCGCTGGGGACATCCTCATCCTGAAGCCCTCTTGTCCAAAACAGAGATGGCTGCAGGACGGGACGGTTCTTGGGGYGCTTGGGGGGTTTTGAGGGATTTGCTCCATCGCTACCACCCCACATGGGGCCGGCTCTGCTGTCACCCGTCCCCATGTCCACCCCGCACCGGYGGTGCCTGTTCCCAGCCCCGCAGTCCCTGGGGGACGTCGGCCCGAGCGGGGTGGTCAGGGCGGTCACCGCCGGAGCCGCTTCCTCTGGGAGAGGATCCCGGCCGGGGCTGTGTCAATAAACAGGCGCTGCCCGACGCGGCCTTGCGGCCAGGGGAGGGAGGACGGCGGGGCCCGGGCTCGGYGTCCTCAGAGCTTGCAGCAGGAGGGACACTGCAGGTTCCCGCGGCCCTTTTTTCCAGGACATTCACCATAATCGGCCAAATTCTGCTCAGTTCCTCCAGGGAAGGGAGCATCCATGAATAGCCCATGGCTGCAGCCATTTAAATCACATATCCTCATTCCAAGGGGTACCCGAGGGGCTTCCTGGAACCACCTAGGCTGCCTGTGCCTGCAAGGGCACCAACGCTCTGGGTTCCTCCCAGGGCCCTGCTGCTCTTGTGCAGTAAATGCTACGGCCACGGTGGCTACGGGCCCACGGACCCGATGTGAGCCCAGCGCCCTGCACGGGCAGGGCTGAAACCGCTCCGAGAGGCTTAAAGGAGGATAATCTAATTAAYGCCAATCAGCAGCATGCAGGTAAACACAGGTCTTGTGTAACTCATTCCACATCTTGCTTAATAAGATCCCCAGGCATCCACRCCGGACAACCTACAGGGCACCTGAYGTGGGACTGAGCAAGAGAAACCGGCTGATGGGAGACACGTTACCGGGGTTAAAAAAACTAATTGTGGCTGAGCTCCTAGTGCAAACGGCAGCGAGGGCTCGTCCTGGGCCGCGTGGGCAGCGGCCACCTCGGGCTTCTCCCCAACAAGCAGGATGAAAACGCCAGGAAAGTGAGAAAAAAATAACGCGCAGCTGGGACGGGAACGGGGAACGGCAGGGAGGAGAAGGCAGACAGCACCACGCTGGGCACAAAAACGGCGTTTTCAGCATGCCAAGATAAGTGCGGAGTCTGGGAAGAGCAGCCCTGGCTCCGTTTGCGGAGGACGCTCGGCTCGGGAGAGGGATCGGGGCTGGTAACGGAGGCTGGACACAAGCCGGGAACACGGACACGGCCTTGGACATGCCCGGAAGGCGCAGGCTGGGGTGGGGGGGTCTGCAGAGCTGCCCCCAACCCTGCCAGGACGTCCAAGACGGGGTCTGACCCGCGGGGGAGCCGAGAGGAGCCGCGGGAATGGCGGAGCCTGCAAAGCCAACCCGGAGCAGCCGCCACGGCAGTGGGCAGCACACCCAGCGCTTCCCGAGGCTGGAGCAAAAGGGAGGCAAAATCAGGACCAAAGCTGCCCATGGTGGGGACGGGACAGCAGTTTGCAGTACCGATGCCCGTTGCAGTCGGAGCATCTGGTTACTGCTCAAGCACAAGCAAATCCAGGGAACCCCAAGGGCCCRTGCTGGAGGTGTTGGAGCGGTGACCGGGGAGCTCCTCCAGTGCCGCTTCTCGGCCCCTGCAGGGAACCCGGCCCCGGCTCCTTGGGAACGTGAAGCAGATTCAGGGGAAGGAGCAGCCCCCTCAATGACCCACTTGGGAGCCCAGGGGAGCCCTGCATGCACCCAAACCCAGCAGCACCCCAGGGAGAGCCCCCAGCACCTCCACCCCGCGCGTGGCTGCCCCGGGCGCGCTCACCCAGCTGCAGGGTGATGTTGACCGAGTTGGGGTGCTGGATGCCGAAGGCCATGGACTGGCTCTGCCACCAGGTGCTCTCCTCCTCGCTGTGGAAGTCGGTGAGCAGCGAGGCGTTGTGCTGGAGGCGCGGGTCGGCGGCGTCGCAGCGCTGG
>PTEX01000017.1:4149902-4164511 GCA_003342815.1 Eudromia elegans
TCGCCGCGCACTGCGCCTGCCGCGGGACGCCCGGCGACGCGACGGGGTGGGATGGATGGCGTGGGACGGGCCCCCCAGCGCCGGCACCTCCTCTTGCTCCGAGGTCCATCTTGTGGAAGMTGCTGGAAATGTCCAAAAAATGTCGTTTTCAGGCTCTGGCTGCGCAGTGTGAGCCTCGTGTCCCCTATGTCCCCGTGCCGTGGGGCTGGGCAGGCTGCGGGTGCCCCGGTGGGACACGTGCCAGCCCCGTGKCCCCAGGGCTGGGCTCTGCTCCACAGTGTTGCAGCCCTCGGGACGAGCACAGGGGCTTCCCCTTAGATCTCTGGGTCTCACCCGCCCCACGCTGCCAACATGAGGGCAGAGAAGGCTCTGAACTAGACCCACCACGGCCTGAGCACCCTCTTCTCCCCCTGGGCTGACCCACGGGGCTGTGAACAGCACCCACGGGTGGGGGCTCTTCCYTGCCCGCTGCTTCGGTGCCACCGAAGGCACCTCAGCAGGGGTGAGGACTTGTCCCCAAGAGGCATCTCCAGTGGGTAGGATGACTCGAGCAGCACCAACCCCCCCCCGGCGGCTTGTAGGGTGATGCCAAGTGCACCCAGGGCCAGGACACGGCCCTGGSACCCTCCATCCCAGCCCAGGGCTGAYACACCACAGGACACAACAGTAACAAGCTCCCAAGGACCTGATACTGTCCCCAAACCCAGAGCGGAGGTGGCACTGCCAGCACCGCGTGCACAGCCGGGACTCGCAGGGACGTTCCTGCTGCTTCCCGCAGCACATCCAGGTCACCGGGTGGCAAACAGACCCAAGGGGCCATCGGGAAGGGCTGTCCCTTGTCACCCCCGTGTCAGAGGCGCGGGGGCAGCCGGGGGTGCCTGGCCGAGCGCAGCTACACCGCCCGCCGGCAGCAACGCGCTGCAAACTTAGCCCTCATCTATAATTTAAGCTCTTTCCTTGCCTTCCACTCTTATTTATGTTATTCTCGCTCTCCCCGCGCAYGCTGCGGGGAGAAGCTCCGGCGGGGAGCTGTGAATCAGAGGGCCGGGGCAGCGGCTCCTGCGGCGCTGCCGTTTCCCAGCCCCATTAACATATATTGACCCAGGCTCTGACAGCCCGAGCCAGCCCCGCCGGGACGGGCGCCTTTCCCAGCGCCCCGGAGCTCTGCAGCAGCCGCCCGGGAGCCAGCGGCCCCCGGCAAAGCCCCTGTCACGTTTTGGGGACAATGCAGAGGCTTTGGGTTAAATAATCACCCTGCACGCCATCCCTACCAGCTTCCAGGGGGACAGGGAAGAGGGGATGTCATGTCCTCGTGGGCTCAGTGTTTTGCTCCCTCTTTGCTACTGAGGCTGCAAAGAGAATGATTGCAGAACATGGGAGACCTTTTCCAGCTTTGCCGCCTTCCAGGGGGGATTTCTCCACCTGTGCAAGCCAAGCAGCCCATTTYGGGCCCCATCCTCTCCAAAGAGGGTCCACCTGAGGGCAGAGGAAGGGGGCAGGCCACGCGAGCGGGGCTTGGTGCCTGCTTGGGGGGTGCTGGGGGGACGTGAGCAAAGCCAGGGCAGCTCAGCCTGCATCTCGATACCCTGCAGAGCACCCGCCACCCACGAGCCTTTGTCTTTTGTCCCTGCAGCGTCGCCGGCAGGGACAGCAGAGGCCACAAGGCTCAGAAACRGGAGCTGATCAACCACCAGCATCAGGAAACCTCCTGCCCCGTGTCCTCCTCCAACAAAACCCATGAGGGGACAGCAGACGTGGTGGTGACCAGACACCCTGTCCAGCATCAGCCCCTCGTGACAGCCCGCTTTGGTCACAGCCTTCCCCATGAAGGAACCAYGTCCATCTCCGTCCTGCAGGAGAGGGGGCAGGAATAACCTCGACAAGCTCCTTTTCCGCAAGGACGGGACGCCTGSCATGAGCTGCCCTTGGTTTCAGGCACCTTCCAGGTTTGGCTTCCCCCAGCGAAGCCCTCAGGCCCAGCCCTGCCGCGAGCAGCCACGGTCCCCCGGCGGAGACGCGGGACCAGYGAGTCACAAGCAGCTCCCGCGCCTCTCCCGGCCATAAAAGACCTTGAACRGGGATGCTCCAAAGAGCAGCGGGAGCCGGGATTCGCCCCCAGCTCCTCTAGCATCGGGAGCTCTCCGTGCTGGAGGGGTTTTGTCCCCTGCTCCAGGACACCCTCCATGCGCAGGGGGAGAGGAAGCACGKGGAGCACCAAGGAGCTGTGGTCACCCCGGCACGAGGCGGCACAAACCTGGCACCTCGCAAGGGTTAAGGACCTTGCAGGCGGCGAGGAGAAAACGTTCTTCTGATTTGCTTAATGAACGTTAATTAAGAAGACAGAAGATAGCAGATTCCTTCAGGGGAGAGATGAAAGGCCTGTTAATTAAATCTGGAGAGGGAGAGCAGGCCCGAGTGATCCTCCTCCTGATCGGAGCTGACAAGGCGGGCGCGGAGGCACAAGCGAGGTGTGCGAGARCCGCAGAGCCCCGTGGCCGGCCCCGGGCGAGGGGAGCGTCCGGCGCGGATCCCGGGGGCGCATCCGGAGCATCCGAGGGGCCGGGTGGGAAGGATCCCCCCGGGCAGCCGGGACCTGCTGATCTGCTCCCCCGCCGCGGCCTGCGGGTCTGTGTTACCCTGCAGGTAACAGGGCAGAGCTGGGGCAACATGCCCGATGCCCACGYACCCCTGGCAAAGGTGGTGCTGAGAGCAGAGCGACTCCCAAAGGGCTAAATCCAGCAAGACAGAGCCCCCCACTGCAACAAAGGCCTGTGGGTCACCTGCCCCTTCCTCCCGTCACCTCCTCGCCCATCACCACCCTTGCAGAGGGACAAGCAGGGACATCCCTCGAAGGGCTCGCCCGCTATTGGGGACGGGGGCTGCAGCCGGGCCCGGTGCTTGGCCCCCRCGCTCCCTCATCAGCATGGAGCAGRCAGCRTCCCCRTGAGCTCCGTATTAAAATGGGCTTTTCTGCCTGCAGCTCAGAGGCGGAGGGGCCGTCCGGCGCTAAGGGGATGTGCCGGCAGCCTCCCGGTGCCACCGCGCCGGCTTGCGGCCCATGCTGGGCACCCCGAGCGGAGCAGCGGCCCCGGCGGCCCCGCCACGGTCCCGCTCGGGGCAGCGGGGCTGGCGTGCTGCCTCCCCCTCGGGCTCCTGCTGCAAGCGCATCCTCCCCGCCAGGGCGGGAGACGGGATTAGAGGCAGGTTGAGCCGCACGACTCCATCCGCATCTCAATGCGTCGCAATCAGCAGAGCCACAAAGTGGCCGTCAGGGCAAAGGGAGGCAGCCGTGCTCCTGYGGCACCCCCTGCACCCGCTCGAGGTGCCGCGCGGGTGCTCGTGCTCGGCCAGCAAGCGGTGCCAACGGCTGCATGGCCCCGGGCTGGGGTCCCTGGTCTGCGGGCACCGCGGGGGACAGAGGCCAGGATGCATGGCACCCGCTCCGGGACAAGGCTCTGCAGAGCTGAAACCAGCACGTGCCGTGGAGGTAACGTCTCTTCCTGCACCGGTTTATTTTGTAAACCTGAACTTTGCAAAATGTCARGAAACCGAGAAATGGGAGGCTGGGGACGAGTAAATCTCTATTAGAAATTCCCCGGGACGGTGGCAGCCGTGTTCTGCCCGGGCGATGGCACATCAGAGCACAGCCTCGGCTCGGCAAGCGGGGTCGCGTGCAGCTCTGATTGCAGAGAGCGTTTAATTAACACTGCCATTAACACAGCGCGGGCGATGCCAACCAGCCCACAYCGGGGCCGGACGCCGCGGAGCTGCGCGGAGTTAAGCCAAGGCAGGACAGAAAGGAGGGGATGAGGGAGRGCAGAGGAACCGGGCAGGTTGTGTCCCCTGCAGAGCCCTTACCTGGGGGGAAGAGCCGTGTCCTGGCCCCAGGACAGCGACAGGGGATGGGGCAGCAGCATCACCCCAGAGCAGATGTCCCTGCGTGGAGCCCGTGGCCTGGGGACAGCAGTGACCCAGCACGGGTGACCGCTGGCCGGCAGCTGTCCCCAGGGCACACACTTCACCGTGTCCTCAAGGCCGGGGACAGGGACACGGGGCAAGGAACAGGCGGGTCACRCAAACCAGCAGGTTTCCAGCAGAGCCAGAAGGCCCCTTTCCCCAACCACGCTCAGCCCCAGCTTAATGATTCCAGCTAAAAAGCGACCAGGTCCCTAATTGCTCATCACATCAGGCTGCTCACAAGTGAGGCCAACCAGCACAGGCCTCCTCCAAGCCTTTCTAATTAACTAGCAGGTACTYAGACCCTCCCATCCCCCAAAAGCCGCATCTCAGCTAGAACCAGCAGCCAGCCCCCGACCGCCCTCCCTCCCCTCATAAGCCCTCCTAATGGGCTCGTTATCTTAACCTGAGGATACCCCATTTGCTAACGAGCCTCATCTGCCTGCCCTCCCCTGCTACCCTCCCCTGGCTGGGCACGGGGCTGCAGGTCCATCTGCCCAACGTCCATCTGCCCAATCCTACATCTATCCATCTGTCCATCCCATCTCATACACCTCCATCTACACGTCCGTCCATCCCTCCATCCCTCCATCTCTCCATCCCTCCATTCATCCTCACGGTGCCAGGATGGTAGGAGCTGCTCCCCCGGGACCGTCTCCGTTTGGGACGTGCCCGGCATGGCTGCTCCCATGTCTCTCCCTCCACTTCTCCTCCGGAGCCGTGTGGGTGCTGGGAGCAAACTTGGACCCTGTGCCCTGTCCCCCATAGCCCTCTGGGGACCCGAGTGCTGCTGGTGTCCCCCATCAGGAGCATAAATGCTGCCTAAGCCAGCAGCAGATGCTTCCAGACGGTCACCCCAACCGGACATGGAGCTAAATCCATCACCCGGGTGGACGTGGGAGCCCCTTACAGCTCCTTTGCTAAGTGACTTCCTCAGCCTTCTTATCCCAACCTCGGCTGTGCAGGGCTGGAGCAGGAGCAGGGATGGGGAGAGRGACATGAGCTTGGGACAACTCCCTACCATTCCATGAGTGACATCCAGAGCATTTCCAAACCGGTGCATCGCAAGCATCAGACCCCCATCCCTGTGATGAGCTGCAAGGGCTCCAGGCTTTGCTGGGGCAGCTTCCCTCTCCCTGCCCTCCTTCCTGGCAGTGCCAGAAGGTCCAATTCACTCCGTGACAAACCAGACACCGCCGTGACACCTCTGCCTTTAACCCATCCTGCGGCGGGATCCGCCTCGGTTCTCCACGGCCCCGTGTCTCGCTCCGGGCCGCCGCTCCGGCTCTGGTTTAATATTCTCGCGGCAGACGCGGCCCCTGATCCAATTTCCACGGGGATTTCGGGGCAGGCAGCGGCTGAGCCCGGGCTGGCGGTGCCGCTCCGGGGCTGCTCCAAAAGCACGCGGGCCGCATTCCCCATCCAGGGACCGTGCTGGGGCATGGACCCGCTGGGAATCACTGCTGCAAAGTGGGAATACTGGGAGTCACTGGGTGCTTGCAAAGGGCCTGAGTGTGTCCCCAGCAGGAGCAGGCTCTGCCGACAGGAGATTTCCACTGAGAGAAGGACCAAAATCCYGCAGTTTTGCCTCAAATGCTGCTGCTGCGAGTGCCCTGCGGCCGCGGGGGCCGAGCGCTCCCGCGGTGCTTGTCCCCATTGGGTGGCACGGCGAAGCGCCCTCGGAAAAGCAGCGCGAGCTCTCTTGGCCGGCGTATAAAATGTTGCTTTAATTGTATTTTATTTGGCAATAAGAAAATCGAAACAGYAACAAACCCTCCAGATATTCTCCTTCCCCCCCCCACTTCAAAATTTCATTTCAAGGGGTTTAGGACCGGAGCTGAGACCAAGCACAAGAAAATACATTGAATAAGAGGAGTGYTTCACCCTTTCCAGGGGGCCACGGCCTTGGGACACATTCCCCAGCCTCTAAATATGGTTTAAAGATATTTGGATTCACGTCCAGGGAAGCAGCTGGGGATGGGGAGCCCCGCTCAGCCCCGGGGGCTCCGGCGCAGCCTCCGTGGGCACCGCCAGAGCTGCGGCCGCCGGCCAGGCCGGGATTGGGAGTTGCTAGGAGACATCCAGCTTTCCGGATGCTCCRAGGCGCCCGCRGCCGGGCCGGCGGCACCGCTCCTGCCTGGATTTGGGCTTCCCGGGGTGCCGGGATGCTCCGCACGGCGCTTTCCCGCGCCGCCCCGGCCGTTCCAAGGAAGCGGCTGCACTATCCGCGCCCGGTGAAGCCCGGAGTCGTCGCTCTCCGCTTCGGGATGCGCAGCCGCCTTCCCGGAGGTGCAGCGCTGGAACGGGAGCGCTGTGCTGGGGCCGGAGCCGCGGAGGGGCTCGGGGGGAGCCCCACGGCCCCCTCTTCCCGGCTCGCGCTCCTCCAGACAGCCCGAGCTGCCGGGCGTCACGCAGGAAAAGGGTTTTACATTCAAAAGGGTTTTACATTCAAATCTTTCCCGGATTTTTTTCTGTTTTTGGCTGCTTTTTTCCCTTTTTTCTGCCTTGCCTTTTGAAGCCGAGGCCCATTTGCCATCATTAGACATAGAGGGCGAGGCAGAGCGCGGCCACATGGCCAGAGACGACGGGAGGCCGCGGGGACAAAGCGATGCCCGGCGGYGAGCCCGGCCCCCCGAGCCCCTGGGCAGCAGCCCCTGGCAGGCCGTGGGGGGCCCTGGGGGGCAAAACTGCTGCCTCCCCCCCCGCCAAGCCTTGCAAATAGCCCCTCATCAGCCCCCCGCGCTCACAGATCCCCAGCGCTCGGGATGCTCGGGGCAGGATTCGCCCCCCCGCTGAACCCCCTGGCACCGCGGTGGGGACCCTCCATCCCGTGTACCAAGGAAGTTCCTGCTCCCAGCGGGACGCGCCAGCGTCCGGGTCCAGCCCGGGATGGATCYTGGGATGGATCCCAGCCTCTGGCTGCGGATGCAGGGGGGGGACCCGGGCTGCCAACTTTTCCCAGCAACGGCGGATTACGGCAAATCAGCTCCAATCGATATTCCGCTGTGGGAGAGAAAYGGCGAGCAGGGAAAAAATTCAAAAATAAGGAACAAAGGGGGAGTTTGTGGCTGGCGGGGTGGGGGCTGCTGCACTYGCAGGGAAGGGACCCAACCAGCACCAGGCATGAGGTGACCCATGGAGGGGAGAGCAGGGCCCYGACCTGGGACCAGAACGGGACCCGRCTCCTCCCGATGGACTCGGGGCAGGGCGGGTGCCCGTGTCGGCCGCTCCCAGGCAGGGCCCGCGGGGCAGAGGGGGCTCCGGCCCCGTGCCGTGAGGCTCCGGCGCCTCCTCCGCGTGCAGCGCTCCCGGCCGCGACGCGGGGCCGCGGCTCCCCCGAGGAGCTGCCCTTGCGTGATTAACACGATGACGATGATGATGATGATGATGGTGCCTGGTGCGGCGGCCGAGGAGAGCGGAGGCTCCCGGTGCCCTCCCTGCTCCTGCCCGCGCTACTCCGGCCCCACCGTGCCATGGGGGACACGGAGGCTGAAGGGGCCTCAGGGATGGGGGATGGATGAGCCGGGGTCCTGCACCCTGCAGCGCTCCCATCCCACTGGATTCCTGCCCAGCACCACAATGCTGGGCACTGTCCTGAGCTGCAGGGTGGAAGGTGGCATCTTTGGAGGGGAAAAAAGGAAGGAAACACCAGAAAGCGCCTGGTTTTAGCGCATGGACGTGATCCCAGATGGGGTGGGTCAGGCGCTGCGGCCGGCGTCCCCTCCATCATCCCTCCTGGGGGCCGCGGGAGGAGCAGGCAGGGACACGGAAAACGGTGCCGCTCGCCGCGGTTGCGCCACGGGCCCGTGTCGAGGTGGGTTGGGAATGTCTGCCGGCCCCACGGCGCTGGCTCCGTCCGCAGCAAACGCGTTGCTGGGCTTGGAGCGGGGCCAGGCGCTCCGCGCGGCGCGCCCGGCACCGCGGGCTGACAGACCCTCTGAATCACCGCGCCCCGCGCCGCGCCAAGACGCATTGCTTTTTAATGATGAGGTTTTATTGTTCGGAGTTATGTTAAAATAACTCCGCAGGCGCTGCCGGCCTCCTGCCAGCCTGGGTCTGGCTGCCTGGGGCGGGGGGATACTGAAAGATGCCACTGGTGAGATAAGCTGGACGGTCTCAGCCATGAAGGTCAATCCCGTGACACTGTCATTGGGAGGGAGAGGGGCTTCACACCCCGCAGCTCCGTGCAAAGCCACACGGAGCGACCCAGGATCCAGCAGGATCCGAACCTGTCCGGGATGTGCCCAGGTCCTGGATCCCACGGCGGGGATGTCCTGCATCCCAGGAGCCGCCCTGCCCACCGGCCCCGTGCCTGGCGGCCCCCTCGGTGTCCCCAACGGGGTGCACGGCCTGGAGGGGGCCCTGCTGTGTGATGCTCCTGCCGGGSCCTCAGCAGCGCCGCTGCGGCCACGGAGGGACCGCGAGGGAAACCTCATGGGGGCAGGAAATCAGCACGATCCGGCAGGTCCCCTGCCCCCCTGCACCGCGTCCGTGTCCCCACGCGCGTCACCAGCCCTGCGGAGCTGCGGGTCTCGTCTGCCGCTCGCCCCCTTCCCACCGGGCACGGAGTTTTGCCGGAGGCTCCCAGGCTTTAGCCACCCTGTGGTGCCAAAGTTCGGGACTGTCCCCAGGGTCCCCCTGTGCTCTGCCCGCAGCCCCTACGCAGCGAACGGGAGCCCCCCGGGGGGCACAAACGGACCCCCAGGGCTTGGGCGGCACCTTGGACAGGGGGGTGAGTGCACCCACAGCCGGGTGTCGCCCCCCTCACCCCGCCCCAAGCTTTGCTGGGGGGCCCGAGGGGATCCAGGGGGTTCCAGCTGTGCCCGCACATCTGGGCAGCTGCKGGGAGGGCGCAGTGGGGCTGGGTGGGGGCAGGGGCGCCCCAATGTGCGGCTGAACCCGAACCGGGGGGAACGGAGGGAACCGGGGAGAAACGGGGGTGAAACGGGGCCGGGGGGGGGGCGCAGGGGGCGCGCGGCGGCTCGGGGAGGGGGCGCGGGCAGGCGGGGCTGCCGGCGAGGGAAGATCCACCCCCGTGTCCGTGCCCGTGTCCTGCCTCCCTCCTCCCTCCTCTTCCTCCCGTCCCTCCCTCCCCGCCGCGGCGAGCCGGGCAGCGCGGCGGCTCCGCCGGGGGGACCTTCCCGGGCTCTGTCGGTGCCGGTTTTTCCGGGCTGCGCTGCGGGGATCTGGGGGGGGCTCGGGCGGGAGGGCTCGAGGAGGGGGGGGCGGCCGGCGGGGACTTGGGCGAGCGGCGGAAAGTTGCGGCGCATCCCGGGGCCCGGCGCGATGGGCAACGACCGCTGGAAGACCATGGGCGGCGCGGCGCAACTCGAGGACGGGCAGCAGGAGAAGGCGCAGGTAGGACCGGGACGGGGGGGGACACGGAGACACCCCCCCATCCCCGCAGGCCCCCCACCCCCGAGCTACTTCCCTGCAACGCCGGGGCCCCCGTCCCCCCCTGCCTGGGGGCAAAGCGGCCCCCGGGACCCCCCGAGCGGCGCCCGCTTTGCCGCCCCCTCCGCGTTGTTAGTTTGGGTGTTTACAGCGGGTGTCACATCCTGCCGTGGCTGCGTGCGAGACAAGGCAGCGGGGAAGCCGCCGCCGCTGCCACACGCGCCCTCTGATTAACGGCTGCACGTTCGAGCGGCTTAAATAACCTTCGAGAGGGGATTTTGCGGCTTGGTTCTGCGCTGCAGAGCGAGCCGGCCCTCCCCAGGCACGGGCCCTCTCCGGCACCCCCGTAGCCGGCAGCCCGTCYGGCGCGGGGGCAGCGCGGGCGCGCGGCGAGCGGCTCCGGCAGCRCACGGGCGTTTGGGCACGTGCTGGAGCCGCTCGCACAAGCGAGCGCACGCGTGTGCCGGCACCTGGGGCCGAGCGCGCGGGGACCCATGAGGAGCCGCGCGTGGGGCGTGCGAGGCTGCGCGGGGTGTGAGAGGCTGCGCGGGTCCGTGCGAGGCTGCACGGATCCATAGGAGGCTGCGCAGGTCCATGTGAGGCTGCTGGGATCCATAGGAGGCTGCACGGGTCCCTTCGAGGCTGTGGGAGTCCGTGCGGGGCTGTGCGGGTCCCTTCGAGGCTATGTGGGTCCATGGGAGGCTCTGGGGGTCCATTCTAGGCTGCTTGGGTCCGTGGGAGGCTGCACGGATCCACAGGAGGCTGTGCAGGTCCATGGGAGGCTGTGCAGGTCCCTTTGAGGCTGTACGTGTCCATGGGAGGCTCTATGGGTCCATTCTAGGGTCTGTGGGTCCCTCAGAGGCTGTGCAGGTCCATGGCTGTGTGGGTTCCTTCGAGGCTGTACGTGTCCATGGGAGGCTGCGTGGGTCCATTCTAGGCTCTTTGGGTCCCTTTGAGGCTGTGCGGGTCCACGGGAGGCTGCGTGGTTCCCTTTGAGGCTGTGCGGGTCCATGGGAGGCTGCATGGATCCATAGGAGGCTGCACAGCTCCATGGGAGGCTGCGCGGGTCCCTCCGAGGGTGCTCCGAGCACAGGCATGGTGCACGGATGAGCATTCCCAGGACCTTCCTGGAACGCGCCGGTCTCCCACGGAGCCCTTGAGCAAAGGGAAAGAGCCCAAAGGCGGAGATGAGCTCGGGGAGGTGGGGGACACCCTGGGAATCCCCATTGCAGGCGCGCTCCAGCACCTGACGTGGGCCGGGCGCTGGGGACGACCTGCAAGTCCAGACGCTCTTCCCTGGCGCCCTCGCTTCGTTTTCTCCTGCYACCAAAGGACGGACCCTGCGGCAACGCAGGGATCAGACTCGTGCTCAACTTGTCCCCTCTGCCCATCCTTTTCTGAGCCCTCTTGGGGAAAAATGCTCAGGAAAGGCCTGGGCAGGACGAGTCCGGCCGCAGTGCCCGTGCAGGGCTGCCCAGCGCAGCCCCAGGCAGCACTAGACGGGCTCTGCGTGACGGGGAGAGCAGCTCATGAGAACGGCAGGCTCGGTGCGCGCTGCCTCCGCACCAGGGCTGCAGGGGAAGGGGTCTGCGGGCTCCAGGATGAGGTGGGACCAGGCAGAGCAGGGGGGGCTCCGGGCCCGCGAGCCCACCCGGCCGGGCCGCGGCGCTCGCAGTGGGGCTGGGCCGCGGGGCTGGGCCGTGGAGCTCCCTCCTCTCCCGCCGGGACGCTCAGCCCCACGGCGGGAGGCACAACTAGCTGCCTGAGCAGCTCTGGAGCGACGAGAGGCGGCCCTTGGGGCTGCCTGGGGCCTTTGCATGGAGCAGGGCAATAGGGCAGCCGGGGTGAGGACAAGCCCGAGAGCRTCTTGAGGAGCATCTCCCGCGGCAGCGCTCAGCATCGCCCCATCCGCTGTCCACCCACGTCCAGGCCCTATTCACTCCAGGACGAGCCGGCTCCACTCCTCCTGGGCAGAAGGGGATGAGTGACGGGTGCTGAGAGGCTGCTGGGCACCCTGCACCATGGGACAGGGCGGCCAACACGGAGCAGCCCTAAGGGCTGCTCGGGGGTGGTGGCAGCAGAGGAGCTTTCGCCCTTTGCTTGAGCTGCTTCTCCAGGATGCTCCAAACCTGCAGAGTTACGGCCCAAAAGGAGCAGGGTCCCTCATCCGGAGCTGCCCCTGCGGGTCCGGCTGGACCCTGGGACATGTCCCTGGCTGGCCACACGTGCCCAAGGAAGCAGAGCGCCCRGCTGGGCTCCTGCCTCTGCCGCCGGCTGCCAGCAAGGGCTCCGGGCAGAGCTAATCCGCGTGACCGTGCCCGGARCCGGCGGCCCGGCCCCAGCCGGCACATCCCGGGGATTTGTGCACCCGGCCGAGCCCCAGAGCCCTGCGCAGGAGCCGCTGCCCCCCACGGCCACCACGACGGGTGCCGGGGGCTCCCTGTGTGCCATCTGTGCAGTGGGTGCCCGGGGTGGCAGCAGAGGTGCCCACCCTGCCGAGCGGGGATGTCCCGGGGAACCGGCCCCGCCCCACGCGGGGACCCCCGTGGAGCTCCCAGAGGGCCCAAAGAGCAGCCTGGCAAGTGCCCCGGGGCTCCTGCCAAGCAGCTCTCGGCCCTGCTGTGGGGTCCCGCTCTCCTCAGGACGCCAGGGCCGGTGCAGGGAGAACCCCAGGGGCTGCGGCAGCCGCACGCAGCCGGGAGGTGCCACCTCTCTGCTGGCCAAGCCCCCCATGAGAAGCCCAAGCACCAAAGGCTGCACAGGGGGGACCAGGGCAGCGCGGGGGCTGCCGTGTCATGGGGGGGACATGGATACCCCAGGGTCACCCCCAGCGCTCCCAGTGCCCACGGGAGCCTCTCCCCCTGCTCTGCCCACGGCGGGTCGAGCTGCTGCTGCGGCTGCCGAGCTCGGTGCCGTCTCCTTTACCGYCTTTGACGTCCCCTATGAGCACCCAGCAGCCCGGGGACGTTGAGTGGGTCCCTGCCCGTCGAAGGAGGACCTGGATGTGCCGTGGGGCTCACGGGGAGCACCCGGGCTGGGACAGGCACYRCTGGCCACGTCCCAGCTCCCMTCAACGYGAGCAGGCGCGTGGATGGAGGGGCCTGAAGGAAGGTGTCACCCCCTGTGCGGAGGGGCCGGGGCCGGCGCAGTCCTTGCAGACGCAGCGATTCCCTCCTCCCTCCCGGAGAAAGGGGCCTTTGTCTCCCCRAACCGGCGGCTTTGGCCCAGCCCCGTGGTTCCTGGTGGCTGCCACCACGCTGGGCTCTGGGACGGTGGCGGCCGCTGTCCCGCAGGTGTAGGAGGAAGGGGAGGTGCCGGGAAGGGGCAGCCCAGGCAGCCGGACGGCATCAACCCTGGGGACRTCCCCTGGCCCCGCGGGGGCTTCCTGAGCGTCCCCGCTTGTCGACGGCGTGCGGGGAGACGCTCGGAGCGCGATCCCGGGATGCTCAGGACMACGCGGGCCCTCCCCATGGAGCCGCCTGCTGCTCCTGCCTCCCRCTGTCCCCGSGAGCCCCCTTCCCRCGTCCCCCGGGGCGGCTCCCAGCCRAGCATCTCCGGCTGRATGAAACCTCCCCGYGGGAGCYGCAGCTCTCGCTCGTTACTATTTCATAGCTCGCGCTCCGGGGGGACGCGCGGTCGCCGCATCCCCGCCTGCCCGTCCCCACGTCCCCTCGGAGCGCACGATCCCGCGGGAAGAGCGTCCCCGGTGGGTGCCGGCCGCGCGGGTGCCACTCGCCGCGTGTCTCTGTGTCCCCAGAGGATGAGCTGCGGCTACGTGCTCTGCACCGTGCTGCTCTCGGTGGCCGTGCTGCTGGCCGTGACGGTGACGGGCGCCATCCTCTTCATGAACCACTACCACGCGCCCGGCACYGAGTCGCCGCCCGTCATCAGCACCAACCCCGAGGAGGCCAACGCCTTGGTCACCATCGAGAAGGCCGACAGCTCCCGCATCAACATCTTCATCGACCCCAACTGCCCCGACCCGGCGGGCGGCCTCACGCGCCTCGAGGGCCTCCAGTCCTCGGTGCTGCGGGCCCTGAGCGAGCACGACGCCGAGGCCAAGGCCACCAAAGGGCAGCAGAGGGCCCTGCTGGCCACCGTGGCCGACGAGGTGGCCAAGCTGCTGACGCAGGCGGCCCAGCTGCGCGCCGACTGCGACGGCCTCAAGAAGGGGCACGGCGCCATGGGGCAGGAGCTCAGCGCCCTGCACGGCGAGCAGGGGCGCCTCATCCAGGTGGGTGCCCCCGGGGTCCCGCTGCTCATCCCTACGCCCTGGAAAAGCCTCCGCGAGGGAGACGTGGAGGGTTGAAGTCACCGTTTGCAATGCTCGGCTCCCCTCCCACGCCACTCCGGGGATGGTTCTGGGAAAAGGGCACCTTCCCGGAGGGATTGTCTGTCCCTGCTTCACCCAGGGGCTGGCCTGGAGCCTGATGGGCTCCGTCCCGGCACGGGCTCCATGCAGGAGCCTCCCGGGCTCCCTCCCGCACACGGGGCGGGAAGGGAGGGCAGGCGGCACCCGGAGCGTGTCCCGGAGCACCCGCGTGTCCATGTGTCCCACACACACCCAGACCCCCCCACCTGGCTGGGTGCCCTCCCCACCCCCCACAGCCTTTGGCCTCACCCTGTTCGCACCGGTCCGGACTGGGCATCCCGTGTGGGCTGGATCCTGCGCTGGGCATCGGAGGAGCTTCCACCCCTCRGGCTCTTCCAAAGGCCGCAGGAGCCGGCGGCAGCTCGGGACGAGCGGCGCTCCGGGGCCGCGGGCGGCAGCAAGAGCCCCGCCTGGCCTCACCCCGGCTCACCCGCGCACCGGGGCTGCCTCAGGACGCGGCTATTTCCGAAGCACCCGGCAAGCCCGGCCTCCGGAGAGGCTCCTTAGCCCGCACAGGCCGGGCTGGCGCCATGGATGCACCCGGTAGCCTCATGCCCGGTAGCTTGGAAGTGCCGGGGGGCACCCAGCCCCAGCAGCTGTGGGACTCGCACCCCGGGTGCACTGGCCACGAGCAATTCAGGGCACACGTCCCATGGTGGGCCCAGGCGTCCTGCYCCCCATCCGGGCTGCCGCACGGCCCCGCTGCGTGGTGCAGGGCTGCGGAGCGCCCGCGTGCCGGGGGACGCGGCGGTGCGCCCGGCGCGCCTGACCCGCCGCCCGTGTCCCTGCCCGCAGCTGCTCTCGGAGAGCCAGAGCAACACGGCGCGGCTGGTGAGCTCGCTGAGCGCCGTGCTGGACACGCTGCAGCGCGAGCGCGGCGCCGCGC